>WNWK01005250.1:0-124189 GCA_009830355.1 Cherax destructor | reverse complement strand
CATTTTAGTCGCCCATACGACACGCATGGCTTACGGAGGAAAGATTTTTTTCCATTTCCCCCATGGACAATAGAGAAAAATAAAAAAAACAAGAGCTATTAAGAAAAAGAAAAAAAACCTGGGATGTGTGTATTATATATATGCATTTTATGCCAGTGTAGGGGCCCCTAAAGTGTAAGTAGAAGTAGTTAGATATACCTGTTATCCAGCGGGGTTTGGCAGAAAAAGACACCAGCAATCCTACCATCATGAAAACAGTTTCGGGTTTTCCCTTGTTTCACAGCCCCCTGGCAGGACGGTAGTACCTCCCGGGGTGGTTGCTGTCTACCAACCTACTACCTGGGATAAAGATAGAAATGTTAAAAGCAGGTGGGGATATAATTTTGGAGTGGTTGGTGCTATTATTTAATAAATGTATGGAAGAGGGTAAGGTCCCTAGGGATTGGCAGAGAGCTTGTATTGTTCCTTTGTAAAAAGGAAAGGGGGACAAAAGAGAGTGCAAAAATTATGGGGGAATAAGTCTGTTGAGTGTACCTGGTAAAGTGTATGGTAGAGTTATTATTGAAAGAATTAAGAGTAAAACAGAAAGCAGGATAGCAGATGAACAAGGGGGGCTTTAGGGAAAGGTGGGGGTGTGTAGCCCAAAGTTTACAGTGAAACATATGGGTGAACAGTATTTGGATAAGGGTAAAGATTTTTTTGTGGCATTTATGGTTTTGGGAAAAAGGGCGTATGATAGGGTAGATAGGGGGCAATGTGGCAGATGTTGCAGGTGTATGGAATGGGAGGAAGGTTACTGAAAGCAGGAAGAGTTTTTATGAGGATAGTGAGGCTCAGGTTAGAGTGGGGTGGGGGGAAAGGGGGACTATTTCCTAGTAAAAGTGGGCCTTAGACAAGGATGTGATGTCACCTGGTTGTTCAATATATTTATAGATGGGGTTGTAAGAGAAGCGAATGCGAGGTCTTGGCAAGAGGTGTCTGGGCTAAAAGATAAAGAAGCAAATACAAAGTGGAGTTGTTACAGTTGCTTTTTGCTGATGAGACACTGTGCTTTGGGAGATTCTGAAGAGAAGCTGTGAGTTGGTGGATGAATTTGGTAGGGTGTGTAAAAGAAGAAAATTGAAAGTGAATATAGGAAAGAGTAAGGTGATGAGGATAACAAAAGAATAGGTGACGAAAGATTGATATCAGATTGGAGGAGAGAGTATGGAGGAGGTGAATGTATTCAGATATTTGGGAGGACATGTCGGTAAGGATGGGTCTATGAAGGATGAGGTGAATCATAGAATTGATGAGGGGAAAGGGTGAGTGGAGCACTGGAGTCTGTGGAGACAAAGAACCTTGTCCATGGAAGTAAAGAGGGGAATGTATGAGAGTATAGTTATACCAACGCTCTTATATGGGTGTGAAGCATGGGTGATGAATGTTGCAACGAGGAGAAGGCTGGAGGCAGTGGAGATGTCATGTCTGAGGTCAATGTGTGGTGTGAATATAATGCAGAGAATTCGGAGTTTGGAAATTAGGAGGAGGTGCGGGATTACCAAAACGATTGTTCAGAGAGCTGAGGAGGGGTTGTTGAGGTGGTTTGGACATGTAGAGAGAATGGAACGAGACAGAGTGACTTCGAGAGTGTATAAATCTGTAGTGGAGGGAAGGCGGGGTAGGGGTCGGCCTAGGAAAGGTTGGAGGGAGGGGGTAAGGGAAGTTTTGTGTGCGAGGGCTTGGACTTCCAGCAAGCATGTGTGAGCGTATTTGATAGGAGTGAATGGAGGCATATGGTTTTTAATACTTGACGTGCTGTTGGAGTGTGAGCAAAGTAACATTTATGAAGGGATTCAGGGAAACCGGCAGGCCGGACTTGAGTTCTGGAGATGGGAAGTACAGTGCCGGCACTCTGAAGGAGGGGTGTTAATGTTGCAGTTTTATAACTGTAGTGTAAAGCACCCTTCTGGCAAGACAGTGATGGAGTGAATGATGATGAAAGTTTTTCTTTTTCGGGCCACCCTGCCTTGGTGGGAATCGGCCGATGTGTTAATAATATATAAATAATATATAAATATATAAATAATATATAATAATATATAAATATATATATATATATATATATATATATATATATATATATAAATATATATATATATATATATATATATAATATATATATATATATATATATATAATATATATATATATATATATATATATTGTTTTTAATTTAGTATGTGAATATTTTTTTGTGGAACGGATTAATTGTATTTACATTATTTCTTATGGGAAATAATGGTTCGAATTTCGTAAACTTCGTGTTAAGTACTAGCTCCTGGAACGGATTAATTACGATACTCGGGGGTCCACTGTATACAATCTTCTTCATAAAACCAATTAAGACATCTGTATTCATGATATACTATATTACTCTAGTAAATAAATTGTAAATTACTTACAAGTTCAGTGTCAGAAAACTCATCCTCTTCCATGCTAAGAATAGCCTCCGTTGGACACATTCCACTTACGTTGATGGGGGATACAACCTGTTTCACAAAAGAAACAAAAATAGTAATGTTATATTAATATCAGGCTTAAATTGATTAACTGACAGTCAACTAATAATCAGCAAGTTACACCACTACTTAGATTGCAACACAATAAATTCGGCAAAATATAACAAGTGGTACAGTATTATCACAAAAGAATTATTTTTCTTTTTCATCAAACCAGCCATATCCCACCGAGGCAGGGTGACCTAAAGAGAAAAAAACAAAGTTTCTCTTTTTAATTTTAGTAATGTATATAGAAGGGGTTATTAGCCCCTTGCTCCCGACATTTTAGTCGCCTCTTACAACACGCATGGCTTACAGAGGAAGAATTCTGTTCCACTTCCCCATAGAGAAAAGGATTATTATATAAACAAAATACAATAGAGAAATAATTGTCACCATATTAGTGTTTTTAAAATCTAGTAATGTAGCCCAAAAAAACATGTCATTCATCCTTCACACCATTATTCATCTTGCTGCTTTCGGTAAGATTTTTTGTGTACTTTTTTCTTAGTAATATGTTTCCTTTATCTATTTCCTGTTGAAGCTCACTTGTGACTGATTTCAGCTTGGAATCCAACATAGCTTTGTGACAAATTTCAGCAAGGAGTCCAACATAGCTCCAAGCCTCTGCTGGCAACCAAACTACAACAGCTGGTGGAAATGGAAGAAGCTTTGGTCCTGCTTGAGCTCATAATGTAGAAATGTGTTTTTGGGTACATTATACAAAATGCAATATGTATGAGGCACAGCTATCAACTTTCGCTGGGCCCTGCATGAATACTTATACAACAAGTTGAAAATGGATGAAGTTATACTTGAAATAAATCTTTTCTTTAACCATACTCTGTAAGGGCAGAAATCAAGGTTAGAGAGAGAGAGGAAATTACATAGTGCACTGCATATAATTAGAAGAAACATGATATAAATTCAATATACCAATGGAAAGGAAGGACTAAAGACTCTCGAGGATTCTGAAGACTCTAATAAAGGAAACTTACCTTTTTAAAGTAATGCACAAAAACAGTCAATACAAGAGGCCAATATATCTGAAATATGAAGGGAGACACTAGTCAGAGAAATAGCAAACATCAAATTAAAACTAAAGGAATCTTACAGGAATCAAGAAACGCGGGAAGAACTAAAAGCCATAAACGAAATTGAAAGAAACCCAAAGTATTTCTTTTCTTATGCAAAGTCAAAGTCGAGAACACCAACCAGTATTGGGCCCCTACTTAAACGGGATGGGTCCTACACAGATGACAGCAAGGAAATGAGTGAGTTACTTAAGTCCCAGTATGACTCAGTTTTTAGCGAGCCGCTAACCAGACTGAAAATCGAAGACCTAAATGATTTTTTTATGAGAGTGCCACAGAACTTGACTGACGCATGCCTATCTGACATCACCCTGACGTC
Organism: Cherax destructor; assembly: GCA_009830355.1. Lineage (NCBI taxonomy): Eukaryota > Metazoa > Arthropoda > Malacostraca > Decapoda > Parastacidae > Cherax > Cherax destructor. The sequence goes on along the minus strand of WNWK01005250.1, from coordinate 120,236 downwards.
AAATGACTTCGAAAAGGCAATAAATGACATGCCCATGCACTCCGCTCCAGGCCCAGACTCATGGAACTCCATGTTCATCAAGAGCAAGAAGCCCCTATCACGTGCTTTTAACATCCTATGGAGAGGGAGCATGGACACCGGGGTCGTCAAGCAGTTACTAAAAACAACAGACATAGCCCCACTCCACAAAGGGGGCAGTAAAGCAATAGCAAAGAACTACAGACCAATAACGCTAACGTCCCATATCATAAAAATCTTTGAAAGGGTTCTAAGAAGCAAGATCGCCACTCATTTAGATACCCATCAATTACACAACCCAGGGCAGCACGGGTTTAGAGCAGGTCGCTCCTGTCTGTCCCAACTACTGGACCACTACGACCAGGTTCTAGATGCTCTAGAAGACAAACAGAATGCAGATGTTATATACACAGACTTTGCAAAAGCCTTTGACAAGTGTGACCATGGTGTAATAGCACACAAAATGCGTGATAAAGGAATAACAGGAAAAGTTGGTAGATGGATCTATAATTTCCTAACAAGTAGAACACAAATAGTAGTAGTCAACAGAGTAAAGTCTGAGGCAGCTAATGTGAAAAGCTCTGTTCCACAAGGCACAGTACTCACTCCCATCCTGTTCCTCATCCTCATATCGGACATAGACAGGGATATAAGCCACAGTGCCGTGTCTTCCTTTGCAGATGACACCCGAATCTGTATGAGTGTCCACCGTTGAAGACACTGCAAGACTCCAAGCAGACATAAACCAAATCTTTAAATGGGCTGCAGAAAACAATATGAAATTCAATGATGAGAAATTTCAATTACTCAGATACGGAAAACGTGAGGAAATTAAAATCTCATCGGAGTACAAAACTAATTCCAACCACACAATAGAGCGAAAAACTAATGTCAAAGACCTGGGAGTGATCATGTCAGAGGATCTCACCTTCATGGACCATAATACCGTAGCAATCGCATCTGCTAGAAAAATGACAGGATGGATAATGAGAACCTTCAAAACCAGGGATGCAAAGCCCATGTTGACACTTTACAAATCGCTTGTTCTATCTAGGCTGGAATATTGGGATCTTGATACAAAGGGATTCTTCAACATTTGTCCAAACCTTTGGACAAGGACTTACTTCGACTAGTGGTTGATACCACTATGACCTGCCTCCTCCTGCTTCATCTCACCTGATTACAGCATATAAGCCACCTCTACGGCTTTGTGCTACACTTCTAACAAGATTGATGGACTGAACACATCGACTCCAGGCCGAGGGACTGATAACCTCAAACTCCTCCTCTCCTTACACCTTTCTACTTTGTATTGGACTGATGAAGCCACTGTGTGGCGAAACGTTTCCTCAATAAAGATACCCAAGTGTTGCATATGTGTCTAATTTAACAACTTGTCGGTTCTCTGAACCATTCATCTACATGGAATATTGCTGCACACTAACTGCACCTTTCAAGGCAGGTGAAATTGCTGACCTTGAAAATGTGCAGAGAACCTTCACAGCACGCATAACTGCGATAAACCACCTCAATTACTGGGAACGCTTGAAGTTTCTAAACCTGTACTCCCTAGAACGCAGGCGGGAGAGATACATTGTTATATACACGTGGAAAATTCTCGAGGGATTAGTACCAAACTTGCACACGAAAATCACTCCCTACGAAAGCAAAAGACTCGGCAGGCGATGTAACATCCCCCCAATGAAAAGCAGGGGTGCCACTAGCACGTTGAGGGACAACACAATAAGTGTCAGGGGCCCAAGATTGTTCAACTGCCTCCCAGCATACATAAGGGGGATTACTAACAAACCCCTGGCTGTCTTCAAGCAGGCACTGGACAGGCACCTAAAGTCTGTACCTGACCAGCCAGGCTGTGGTTCGTACATTGGACTGCGTGCGGCGAGCAGTAACAGCCTGGTTGATCAGGCTCTGATCCAACACGAGGCCTGGTCACAGACAGAGCCGCAGGGGCGTTGACCCCTGGAATTCTCTCCAGGTAAACTCCAGGTATACGTACATTGTGCAGTCTGTGTACTAATACAGGACTTGATACTCATTTTTTTTTATTGTCTTCAAATAAGCTAACAAACATGGAACCTGGGACTGTTTAAGTGATGCAATGTTTGGCAACTTGTAACCTCAATCACTTCAACAAAATCTGCCAATGTTTTCTGCAAGTGGGCCACCTATTTTGTCCTCATACTCCTCACCTATTGTGGAATAGGGGTGCTAATGTTGCAGTTTTATAACTGTAGTGTAAGCACGCCTTTGGCAAGACAGTGATGAAGTGAATGATGATGAAAGTTTTCTTTTTCGGGCCACCCTGCCTTGGTGAGAGACGGCCAATGTGTTAATAAAAAATAATAAATATTCATAGGCCTTCATTCTCTACAAGACCCCTGTACTAAACGTTGGGTATACCTGATACCTTCTAATAAAGAGGAACAAATGGCCTATTACCAAATTCAGGCTTGCTCACTGAGGCTGGAACAATGCATAAAAAATCCATACTTAAGAAAGGAAACTTTAATTGATGCTTCAGTTTCTCCTGGACCATTATCAAATCACATCTGTGACTTAAAATGGTTCAAGACAGACCAAAATGTCATCTCAGGTCTGTGTCTGTGTGTGTACTCACCTAGTTGTGGTTGCATGGGTCGAGTCTCAGCTCCTGGCCCCGCCTCTTCACTGGCCGCTACTCGGTCACTCTACCTGCTCCGTGAGCTATGTATAGATCCTGCCTCCACTACATCACTTCCCAGACTATTCCACTTCCTGACAACTCTCTGGTTCATCTGAGTCTTCAACTTCCAACTGTGACCCCTTGTTGCTGTGTCCCATCTCCGGAACATCCTGTCTCTGTCCGCCTTGTCAATTCCTCTCGGTATTTTATAAGTCGTTCTCATATCCCCCTATCTCTCCTGTCTTCCAGTGTCGTCAGGTTGATTTCCCTTAACCTCTCCTCGTAGGACATACCCCTTAGCTCCAGGACTAGTCTTGTTGCAAACCTTTGCACTTTCTCTAGTTTCTTTACATGCTTGGCTAGGCGAGGGTTCCAAACTGGCGCTGCATACTCTAATATGGCCCTAATGTACACAGTGTACAGGGTCCTGAATGACTCCTTATTAAGATGTTGGAATGCTGTTCTCAGATTTGCCAGGCGCCCGTATGCTGTTGCAGTTATTTGGTTGATGTGTGCCTCAAGAGATGTGCCTGGTGTAATACTCACTCCAAGATCCTTTTCCTTGAGTGAGGTTTGTAGTGTCTGGCCCCCTAGACTGTACTCCATCTGTGGTCTTCTTTGCCCTTCCCCAATCTTCATGACTTTGCACTTGGTGGGGTTGAACTCCAGGAGCCAGTTGCTGGACCAGGCCTGCAGCCTGTCCAGATCCCTCTGTAGTTCTGCCTGGTCCTCGTTCGATTAAATTCTTCTCATCAACTTCACATCATCTGCAAACAGGGACACTTCAGTCTATTCCTTCCGTCATGTCGTTCACAAATACAAGAAACAGCACCGGTCCCAGGACTGATCCCTGTGGGACCCTGCTCGTTACAGGAGCCCACTCTGACACCTCACCACATACCATGACTCGCTGTTCTCTTCCTGACAGGTATTCCCTGATCCACTGTAGTGCTTTCCCTGTTATCCCTGCCTGGTCCTCCAGCTTTTGCCCTAATCTCGTGTGGAACTGTGTCAAACGCCTTCTTACAGTCCAAGAAAATGCAATCTACCCACCCCCCCTCTCTCGTCTTATTGCCGTCACCCTGTCATAGAACTCCAGTAGGTTTGTGATGCAGGATTTTCCATCCCTGAAACCATACTGGCTGTCGTTGATAAGCTCATTCCTTTCTAGGTGCTCCATCACTCTTCTTCTGATAATTTTATCCATGACCTTGCATACCATACATGTCAGTGACACTGGTCTGTAGTTTAATGCTTCATATCTGTCTCCTTTTTTTAAAAATTGGGACTACATTTGCTGTCTTCCATACTTCAGGTAATCACCCTGTTTCGATAGAGGTGTTGAAGATTGCTGTTAGTGGTACACACAGTGCCTCTGCTCCCTCTCTTAGGACCCATGGAGAGATGTTATCTGGTCCCTTCGCCTTTGAGGTATCTAGCTCACTGAGCAGCCTCTTCACTTCTTCCTTGGTTGTATGTATTGTGTCCAACACTTAATGGTGTACCCCACCTCTCTCCCTTTCTGGAGACCCTTCTGTCTCCTCTGTGAACACTTCTTTGAATCTCCTATTGAGCTCCTCACATACTTTGCAGTCATTTTTTGTGACCTCCCCCCCTTCCTTCCTCAGCCTGATTACCTGGTCCTTGACTGTTGTATTCCTCCTGATGTGGCTGTACAACAGCTTTGGGTCAGATTTGACTTTCGCTGCTATGTCATTCTCGTACTGTCTTTGGGCCTCCCTTCTTACCTGTGCATATTCATTTCTGGATCTACGACTGCTCTCCTTATTCTCCTGGGTCCTTTGCTTTCTATACTTCTTCCATTCACTAGCACACTTGGTTTTGGCCTCCCTGCACCTTTGGGTGAACCAAGGGCTCATCCTGGCTTTTTCATTATTCCTGTTACCCTTGGGTACAAACCTCTCCTCAGCTTCCTTGCATATTGTTGTCATATATTCAATCATCTCGTTTACTGACTTCCCTGCCAGCTCTCTGTCCCACTTAACCCCATTCAATAAGTTCTTCATGCCTACGTAGTCCCCTTTCTTGTAGTTTGGCTTCATTCGTCCGGCCCTTCCTACTTCCCCCTCCCTTGTAATTCTACTATGTAGTCGAAACTCAGAACCACATGATCACTGGCTCCGAGGGGTCTTTCATATGTGATGTCCTCAATATCTGCGCTACTCAAGGTGAATACTAGGTCCAGTCTCACTGGTTCATCCTCTCCTCTCTCTCTGGTAGTGTCCCTTATGTGTTGGTACATGGGGTTTTGAAAAATTGGATATCACATTGGAGAGAGGGATTATGGAAGAAGTAAATGTTTTCAGATATTTAGGAGTTGACATGTCAGCGGATGGGTTTATGAAGGATGAGGTTAACCATAGAATTGATTAAGAAAAAAAGGTGAGTGGTGCGTTGAGGTATCTGTGGAGACAAAAAACGTTATCCATGGAGGCAAAGAAGGGAATGTACGAAAGTATAGTGGTACCAACAGGAGGAAGCATGGGTTGCAAATGCTGCAGCGAGGAGGAGGCTGGAGGCAGTGGAGATGTACTGTCTAAGGGCAATGTGTGGTGTAAATATTATGCAGAAAATTCGGAATGTGGAAATTAGGAGAAGGTGTGGAGTTAATAAAAGTATTTGTCAGAGGGCTGAAGAGGGGTTGTTGAGGTGGTTTGGTCATTTAGAGAGAATGGATCAAAGTAGAATGACTTGGAGAGCGTATAAATCTGTAGGAGAAGGAAGGCGAGGTAGGGGTCGTCCTAGAAAAGGTTGGAGGGAGGGGGTAAAGGAGATTTTGTGGGCAAGGGGCTTGGACTTCCAGCAAGCATGTGTGAGCGTGTTAGATAGGAGTGAATGGAGACTAATGGTTTTTGGGACCTGACGAGCTGTTGGAGTGTGAGCAGGGTAACATTTTGTGAAGGGATTCAGGGAAACCAGTTAATTGATTTAGTTAGACTTGAGTCCTGGAAATGGGAAGTACAATGTTTGCACTGGGAGGGACTATTCTCAGCTGTCGTATCTGAGCGCCTCTGCAAAGACAGTAATTATGTATGAGTGTGGTGAAAGTGTTGAATGATGATGAAAGTATTTTCTTTTTGGGGATTTTCTTTCTTTTTGGGTCACCCTGCCTTGGTGGAAGACGGCCAACTTGTTGGAAAAACAAACAAAAAAACATGAGGTTTTCCAGTACCACCTCCACCATCTTAGCTCGCCACGTTTCTAGGCCCCCATGTGCCTCTAAGTTCTCTCAATTGATTTCCTTGTGGTTGAAGTCACCCATGATCAGTAGCTTTGCCCTGCTCGCATGAGCCCTTCTGGCCACTTCGGCCAGTGTGTCAACCATCGCTCTATTACTCTCGTCATACTTTTGCCTTATCATCCCTGTGAGTTTGGTTTCAGTGAGGGCTATGATGTCCGGTGATGCCTCTTTGACTCTTTCGTGCCACTCCTCCCACTTATTTGGTATTCCATCAGCGTTGGTGTACCATACTTTCAGTTTCCTCTCCAACAATGTGTTTTGGGGGTCTGTGAGGGTGGGGGGACCTGGCAGTGTGCTGCAGGCTTCTACAGTGTAGTGTGTGTGTGTGTGTGTCTCTCTCTCTCTCTCTCTCTCTCTCTCTCTCTCCAAAGACTTGGTTATTTGTGCAATAAGTTGCCCCTACTGGACCAGAAACAGGAAGGATCTTATCTGTGTGGCATAATATAGGAATGAGCTCCAATTCTTGACAATCCTGATTCAGCATATATAACAGGATTGCTAGAGGATGGGAGAAAGAAAGGCTAGACTAATCAGAAAGTGGGAAGAAGTCCCAAGCAGGTGGTGTAGGAGTGAAATAGGCAGGTGCTAATTCCTGAGTGGTTCATCAAAATCAATGTACAGCACCTGAGTGGTTCATCAAAATAAATGTACAGCACCTGAGTGGTTCATCAAAATCAATGTACAGCACGTGATTGGTTCGTCAAAACAAATGTACAGAAATAGCTTTTCTTATTTGACAGCAGCCAACAAACTCATTCCAAAGGATCAAGAGATTTGATCACTGAATTATGTTCATTTTTTTTGGTAGAAAATATGGGAAACAGTAAAAAAAAAAAAAAAAAAAAAGAATTCAATAGTTTTTCTTTTTTTTTTGGTAGAAAATATGGACTAAGTAAATGGAAGACTAAGCCAAACTACCAAAGGGTGCACCCTTTCTCAATGCACAAAAATAAATGTCATTATTTTTACTTGGATCCATGCTGTGCAGGTAAAAATAAGAAATTACATTCTATACAATCTGTGTAAAGCTATGTAACTCATTAGCAATGATTTATCTATTTAGTTACAGACTATCACAAATAAGATACATTATGAAAGCTCAGGTAACACTGATGGTAATTTCTTCTAGTTTCCAGGATAGTGACTCCTTATCAAACAGAAGTAAACAATGGAGTAAGGGTGTTGGTCGAGGTGATGATAAACAAAATTTTTGTACATGTACAGTGGACCCTCGGTTAACGAATACCCCGGAAATCGTGCAATTATGTAAGTATAATTTTGTAAGTTCTTGTGGAAGTGTGTTTTTGGGGGTCTGAAATAGACTAACCTACATGACATTATTTCTTAAGGACGTAAATTTGTTCGGTAATGGCACTTGAGCAGGCTTCTGCAATGATTTTTTTTCGTTAACCGAGGGTCCACTGTATCTAGAAGTGGCATCCAATGGATATTAACCCTTTCACTGTCCATCATGTAAGTCTATGTCACTGATGCCAGGGTCCCTCACATAGATCTATGTCATAAGCTCAGCTTGCTCAGATAAGCTGTGAGCAGTAAATTCTGGCCTAGATATGAGAGAATGGGTCTGATCAGTGAATGTGCACAGTCTAATAAAAAAAATCCTGCCCCCCACAGTGCATGACTTTGTGTTTGGTTTAAAATAGTGACCGAGATGTTTTCTAGGTTGGTTTTTATGGTTGTACTAGGTGTGAATTGGTATCATCTGATAGAATGTAAGACATACTACTGAAATAGAGATGATTTTGGTTGGTTCTAGGACTGGTGGTATCTTGAAATCGACTTCAACATAGCACATATAATAATTGACTTTTTCCACTTTTCCTGAGGACAGGTAAGACCCCCATACAACCCCCTAGTGTGTTTTATGAGTGTTTAGTAGGTCTGATTCACTTATTGGGAGATTGTAAACCATGACCAACCATTCCTGGTTACATTTTATTATCTGAAAACAAGGTAAATCGTCATTTTTTGGAGAATTCAAAATGGAAGGCAAAAAAAATAAAGGTCTGGGGATGTGATTAATGAACAGAAGAAACATTGGTTTAATGCCTGGAATATTTACTGTGTTTATTTTTAACTGTTTTTAAACTGGAATTTTTTCGAGAAAAATTGGCCTTCTGCACACTTTATAAGGTAACTTTGATAGTTGAATGGGTGGTTTCTTGTGATCGATCAATAGAATGGGAGGCATACTAGCAAAATAGCTAAGAATCTGGCTGATTTGAGCAATGGAATCAGCTGACAACACGACTCAAATCGGGCAAAATTGCTGATGCATAAATTGCACCCAGACCGTTAACTTTGCATCCATGTAATTCTGTAAGTTTTCCATCAAATTTTGTACTTTTTGTCATTATCTTCAGAAAATTATTCTTTACCATTTTGTAGAACACTTTTGTAGAGCACTTTTAATTTCAAGGTTTTGGTCAGTGAATGGGTTACTATAATAATATTCTTGGTCACAATACAAGAGATTATAAAATATTTTTATCTACTGAATACAGTATATAGCACTATTTAATAAAATAGCAAAATCAATGCTCTCCTCTTGAGCACTAATTCAATTCAATAAACAGTATACATGTACATACTAATTTAAATAGTCTGTTGCAATCATTCTACAGAAAAGAAGCACGCAGAAACATCAGGTCTGTGTCATGTTACCTGTCCATTTGGGCTGGCAGGGCTTGTAACTTGAGAAGTGAAAGGACTTGCATGATGTGAACCTGGTTTGGGTGGCAGGCCTGGTAAGGTTGGTCGGCTCGGCAAAGGGAGGCCATGGGAGGGAGGGACAGGGGGAGCTGAAGGTGTAAATTCTCCCCCACCATCACACTACCCAACAGATACCGATGGAAAGGCAGTTAGTAAAGCACAGCAAGACATTACTTGGTTTAACAGGGTACATGAGATTGCTAAGACAGAAACTTTACTTACAAACTAATATAGTCATTGTAAAATTAAATACCCTCCTAAAAACTATTTAATCTGATTAATAACATTTAACAAATTGAAACCTTGATTAATTGGACTAATGCAGAGGAGAGGGTGTCCGTTAAATTAAAAAAATCACTTTACTTAGTGGACCACGAGAATAACGTACAATTCTAAAAAGAATGGATTTAATATGTTGTTTATTAACTTAACAACAGATTTCATCAGTTAAATGTGAAATCTATTAAATTGAGGTCCGTTAAATCAAGGTTTTGATACACACACACATGGATAAAGGATATTGAAAGGTTTTACTAAGGGGATTAGTACAGTGTTATTCATGCAAAACCATGACCACTGCAAAGAAAAGATAAGAATTTTTGAGGCTTTTGCATACAAAATCATAATATGAAATAAATAAATAAATAAATAAACACTGAAGTGGAATTTGGTATGAAAAGAAAAAATAATTAAAAATCCCAAGGAAAATGACCAATCAAAAAAATATTTAGGGTAAGTTAAAATGCTTTGAAAGAGCTTTTAAGAGATAGAAGTAGCTATAAGTGCAGAGTATTAGAAAATTTTAAGTCAGAAAATGAATACAGGAGGGCCCTGCATATACAGCACCTTCTTTCTGGTATTCCACGTTTTGGTTGGCTTCAAATTGAGCCATAGTTCATTATGTTCCATGCGCTGGCGATTGTCACTGGCGGGTGAAACAATGGCTCAATTGAACGCCAACGAAAACTTGGAACACTGAAAATAGGTGCTGTATATGCTGGGCCCTCATGTACTGTACCTTATGGTAATTTGAAAAAAAAAATGCATGGGAAAAAGCTAAATAATTGTTATGTAATTGTAGCTACAGTGAAGAAGTTCAAAAAATTGGAAAACCATGCATAAGCCAAGATACGTACAGTAAAAAACAATAATGAAAAATTACTTTAAAAACCATAGAGACCAAAGACTTGCAGGTAATTTTTTTTACTGTGCAGATGATATATGCTAAAATAATTGCTCATTACACATTTCAAACTAAAACTGGAATATGAAGTTGTAAATATGGTGTCTGTCTCAAAATACTGAAAAATGGTATAGAAATTACACTAAAAAATACAGTGGACCCCCGAGTAACGTAAAAACTTCATCCCAGAAGCCTGCTCAAGTGCCATTACCGAACGAATTTACTCCCTTAAGGAATAATGTCACGTAGGTTAGTCTATTTCAGACCCCCAAAAATACACTTCCACAAGCACTTACAATATTATACTTACATAATTGTACGATTTCCGGGGTGTTCATTACTCGGGGGTCCACTGTATCTGATTACAAATGGAGGAGCAAATAATTTTTTCCTGATAACTAACTAAATGCTAGAGACAGCTCTATTATTGTAACTACAACCGGGTGATCACATACGCACACAAATACTGAGATAAATGGAAATGCTAGCAAGTGGTTCTCAATTAACTTAAAAATAAGCACAATAAACTGTTGAACAACATGTGTTCTACTAGAACAGTTTAGCTACAAGATGATTGAGAAACTGCAGCATTTTTTATGCATAATGTTTAATTATTATGGTGTAAACCTAGGGAAAAATAGCTAAAAGCTGGCACAGGAAGGCTAATAACTGATAATTTCACTATAACTACAAACTGCTGTGAATTTAACAGTCATTTACTTACCCTAGGGATACTATTACAAATTTTTATTTTATTTTTTATTAACACATCGGCCATTTCCCACCATGGCAGGGAGACCAGAAAAAGAAGAAATACTTTCATCATTTTTCACTCCATCACTGTCTTGCACTACACTACAGTAAAAAAAAAACTGCAACGTGTCCAAACCCTTCCTTCAGAGTGCAGGCACTGGACTTCCCACCTCCAAGACTCAAGTCCGGCTGACCGGTTTCCCTGAATCCCTTCATTAATGTTACTTTGCTCACACTCCAACAGCATGTCAAGTCATAAAAATTATTTGTCTCCACTCGTTCCTATCTAACATGCTCACACACACACTTGCTTGAAGGCCAAGCCCCTCGCACACAAAACCCTCCTTTACCTCCCTCCCTCCAACGTTTCCTAGGACAACTCCTACCTTGTCTTCCTTCCGGTACAGATTTATACGCTCCCCAAGTCATTCTATTTGTTCCATCCTCTCTAAATGTCTGAACCTCCTCAACGAACCCTCCTCAGCCCTCTGGAAAATACTTTTAGAAACGCCCACAACTCCTTCTAATCTCTAACCTATGGATTCTTTGCATTATATTACACATTGCACATTGCCCTCAGACAAGACATCTCCAATGCCTCCAGCCTTCTCCTTGTTGCAACATTCACCACTTAAGCTTCACACCCATATAAGGGCATTGGTACCACTACTCTCATACATTCTCCTCTTTGCTTCCATGGATAACGTTCTCTGTCTCCACAGATTTCTCAGTGTGCCACTCACTTTTTTTCCGTCACTCTTTTCCTTCATCTCGTCTTTCGTAGGCCCATCTGCTGACAAGTCCACTCCCAAATAGTATCTGAATACATTCACTTCCTCCATACTTCCTCCCTCCAATCTAATATCCAATTTTTCATTTCCTAAATTTTTGTTATCCTCATCACCTTGCTCTTTTCTATGTTCACTTTTAATTTCCTTCTTTTACATACCCTCTCAAACTCATCCATCAACCTCTGCAACTTCTCTTCAGAATCTCCCAAAAGCACAGTGTCATCAGCAAAAAGCATCTGTGACAACTCCCACTTTGTATTTGACTCTATCTCTTAATCCCACATCTCTTGCCAACACTCGAGCATTCACGTCTCTTACAACCCCATCTGTAAATACCGTAAACTGAACAATCATGGTGACATCACGCATCCCTGTCTAAGGCCTACTTTTACTGGGAAATTATCTTCCTTTCTCCTACATACTCAAATGGTGAATATATATATTAGTGACTGATAATAAAGAGACATATCCATACTGTGAAATTTTTTAACTTCTGACGAGCTGTTGGAGTGTGAGCAGGGTAATATTTTGTAAAGAAATTCAGGAAAACCAATTAGCCGGACTTGAGTCCTGGAAATGGGAAGTACTACAATGCCTGCACTTTAAAGGAAGGGTTTGGGATATTGGCTGTTTGAAGGGACATCTAAACTGCCATATCTAAGCACCTCTGCAAAGTCAGTGATTATGTATGAGTGATGGTGAAAGTGTTGAATGATAAAAGATTTTTTTCTTTCTTTTTGGGTCACCCTGCCTCGGTGCGAAACGGCCAATGTGTTAAAAAAAAAAATAGTGAAAAATACAGTAATTAAACAAGAAAATGAAGGGATAATCTTGCTGCACTGTCAAGAAAAATGAGAATAAAGTTCATTAGACCACCACAGTATACACCCTTTATTCATGAATTATTAATCACAACAAGAATCATAGGAAAACTAACAAATGTGACTGCAAACCAGTCAATATACGTATGCAGTGTTTTCATATCCTTTGCATCAGGGCTAAAATGTGAGGATACAAACTGAGAGGGACATCAAGATTTATAACCCTTTCAGGGTTATAATGAAAAGACACTAAATATAGTGTGAATACAGTACCTCGTGTATACAGTGGACCCTCGCTTATCAGTCGTTCCTGTTATCGGCCAACTCGCTTATAGGCCGGTTTTCAGTTTCCGGTTATCAGCTGTTTTTTTGCTTATTGGCCGTATTGGGACGCGTCAACCTGCAAGCGATGCCACTTTCTCATGCGTATCACACTCAGTCTACGTCTCTCTCTTGTTGAGTAAGGAATACTCTGCGTATTCATCCATTCATCTGTTCATTTTGGTGCTTGTTTATTGATTGTGACTGTGAAATAAGCCACCATGGGGCCAAAGAAAGTTCAGAGTGCCAGCCCTTTGGTAAAGAGCTGAGAGGGGAGAATGTGCCTTCTTCAGTGATTCTACGATATGTAAGATACTAAAGCAGCAGGAGTCGATAAAGGCTATAGCGCCAGCCAGCAATAAAGTGTAGCATTAACAGTGTAGCAAGTAAGCTAAGCAATTAAGTGATAGAAAAATGACGACACAAAACTTAACTCTTTCATTGTTGTTTGATATATATAGGACGACTGACAACACCACCGCCTCTGCTGCCGCCTTCACCACTACTATGTAAGGCTTATCTTTCAGTGGCCCTTATACACCCAACAACAAACACAACACCACTCGTGACATTCATAATGACATATTTTATTCATTCTAGAGTATATGTCATGTTTCTATGTTATTAATATTGTTTATTATGTCATATTAGATGAATTGTGATAGATAAATAAGCTGTAGTGTTGATATTAGTGTCATATTGAAGGACTATCTTGTCCTATCCCCAAACAAACTCCTGCTGCCACCACCACTAGCCACAAACGTAATGACATATTTTATTCATTCTAGAGTGTATATGAAGTTTCTATGTTATTTATATTGTTTATTATGTCCTATTAGATGAATTGTGATAGATAAATAAGCTGTATAGAGTTGATATTAGCATCATATTGAAGGAGTATTTTGTTCTGTCTCCAAACAATACTCTCCTCCTGCCTTCAATAAAGGTATGTAATAGTGATTTAACCCTTAAACTGTCCAAACGTAGATATACGTTTGCGTGCGTACTGCCCTGAACGTAGATCTACGTTTTTTTTCAAATGCTTTTAACCTTGCCACGATAAGCCTGAGTTGCCTAGAGATTAGAGAATGGGTCTGTGCACTCATTGTGTGCAGTACTACAACATGTGGGAATGACAAACAAAATGCACTCTTCATTTTAAAGAAAAAGAACAATTTATTTTTTTCTCAAAATATTCGGTCAGTTACGCACGTGAACGTATATCTACGTGTGGACAGTTTAAGGGTTAAATGTTCATTTATCCATTTCTTTAGTCATTTTATTTAGTTCTCATTGTTTTGTGTATGTAAAAACCATAGTTAATCTTAAAAAAAAAATATTTTTTGTTGATATTTTTGTCTGGAACGGATTAATTGCATTTACATTAATTCTTATGGGAAATATTATTTTCCTTTTAGGCCATTTCATTTTTAGGCTGAGCTTCTGGAACGGATTACGGCCGATAAGCGAGGGTCCACTGTATATACTGTGCATCAATTTAGTTAAACTTTTCTCTTGTGAAAATAAATGACTTGTGTATTCAGAGTTCACAGGAACTGCATCTGTCTATGAAATCAATGCCCACCAGTGTTTATATATCCTCTGCTTCACTTCTTTTGAATAACCATGATTAAAATATGAAAGAACCTGGATGTAATGTGTATACAGTACCTACTTCAACTAAGGTTTCCTTTCTAAAGTATGTGTTATTTGTGAATTACACTAGGAAATGTTACAAGATTATAGACATTGAAAAAAAAAGTAATAAAATTAAAAAAAAATAAAAAAATAATGTTAAGTTTAGATTAAAAAATATAACAAATAGCTATTGATAACTAAAAACTTCTTTTTTCATATACTACATACAGTGGCACCCCGGTTTTTGTCCTTAATCCATTCCAGAAGGTCGGGTGAAATCCGAAATGGACGAAAACCGAAGTAATATTTCCCATAAGAAATAATGTACTGTAAATCCAATTAATTCGTTCCAGACACCCAAAAATACTAACAAAAAAAAATTTTAAACAGAATAACTATAATTTTACATACAGAAAACAATGAAAAATAAATATAAATGACTAATTTTAATGGATAAATGAACATTTAAATCACTATTACATACCTTTATTGAAGACTCTTCTTGGCATATGGAAGAAGGCGAGGAGGGGAGAGAGAGGAGAGGTTATTGTTTGGAAGGGAAATCCCCCTCCATAAGGACTTCAGGTATCAAAGCCCTATCTGGGGTTACTTCCCTTCTTTGTCTTTTACTGGCACTAGGACCAGCTTGAGAGTCACTGCACCCCTGTCGCACAAAAAATCTGTCCAGAGAGGCCTGTTTCTGGTCTCTCTTTAAGATTTGCCTAAAATGGGACAAGGAATTGTCATTGAACATGTTGCAGACACAGCTTGCAACAGTTTTGTTAGGGTGATAATTCTCTGTAAAACTTTGCAACTCACTCCACTTTGCACACATGTCCTTAATCACTGAAGAAGGCACATTCTCCCCTCTCTCTTCTTCCTCCTCTGAAGCAATTTCCTTAGCTGCAATCTGTTGCTGTTCCAGTTGAAGGTCTTGAAGCTCTTCAGTGGTTAACTTTTCCCTATAGTCCTCCACCAACTCTTCCACATCCTGGCCACTCATATCCAACCCCCATGGACTTCCCCAAAGACACAATAGATTCCACAACAGGCGTAGGGTCATCAGGGTCAGCCTCAAAACCTTCAATATCCTTCTCTTGGACACATTCTGGCCACAATTTTCTCCAAGCAGAGTTCATCGTCCTGGAAGTCACTTCCTCCCAAGCCTTATCTATAAGGCTTATGCAATGGAGGATATTGAAGTGATCTTTCCAAAACTCTTTTAGGGTCAATTCAGTGTCCGAGGTTATGTCAATGCATCTTTGAAACATTGCTTTGGTGTAGATTTTTTTGAAGTTTGAAATGACCTGCTGGTCCATGGGCTGGAGGAGAGGAGTGGCATTAGGGGGCAAGAACTTCACTGTGATGAACTGAAACTCCTCCACAATTTGCTCTTCCAAGTCTCGAGGATGAGCAGGAGCATTGTCCATTACCAGGAGGCACTTGAGGTCCAATTTATTTTCCAGAAAATATTTCTTCACACTGGGGCCAAACACTTCATTGAACCAATCAAGGAAAATTTCCCTCGTGACCCATGCCTTAGTGTTAGCCTTCCACATCACACACAAATTAGCCTTGGCAACACTATTTCTTGAATACTGGGATTTTCAGAGTGATACACGAGTAAAGGCTTCACTTTGAAATCCCCACTAGCATTACTACGCAACATAAGAGTTAGCCTGTCTTTCATAGGCTTGTGTCCTGGCAGTGCCTTTTCCTCCTGTGTAATGAAGGTCCTGTTTGTCATTTTCTTCCAAAACAGGCCTGTTTCGTCACAATTGAACACTTGCTGGGGAACGAATCCTTCAGCCTCTACATAGTCTTTAAATTCCGGCACATACTTTTCAGCCGCACATTTGTCAGAACTGGCAGCCTCACCATGCCTTATCACACTGTGTATGCCACTATGCTTCTTAAATCTGTCAAACCAGCCTTTGCTGTCTTTAAATTCACTCACTTCAGCACTCGTTGCAGGCATTTTCTTGATGAGATCACCATGCAATTGCCCTGCTTTTTCAGATATTATTGCCTGTGTAACACTATCTCCTGCTAATTATTTCTCGGTGATCCACACCAACAACAAAGTCTCCACATCTTCCAGTATTTGTGATATCTGTTTTGTGACCATACTTGCACCTTTCGCAACAACAGCTTCCTTGATTTCATTTCCCCTGGCCACGATGGAAGCGATGGTTGTATAGGCTTAGCCATACAGCCTGGCCAGCTCGGCTACACGTACACCACTTTCATATTCTGCAATGATCTCTTTTTTCAGTTCTACCATGTTTCTGACCTTCTCTACCACAGAGATGGCACTAGGAGCTTTCTTTGGGCTCATGGTGGATTATTTAGCAATTGCAAGCACTAAAAACAATGGAATAATGACGAAATGTATCATATGAACGCGTGGGTGACCGTCACTCGCTGGTAAACAATGGCACACTGACTCTGAATGGAGTGTCAGGCCGCTCGGGCCACGCATACGTGTCCGGGACGAATTACGATTACCGAGCAGATTTATGATCTCCGAACCAATATCTTTACAAAAAAAGTTACTAACTCCGAATATTACGAACTCCAATGACTACGAACTCCGGGGGTCCACTGTAGTACTAATATTGAAAAGGACAAACCTAAAATAAAATTGGTAATGAAGAACAAGATCTGAAGTATGTGATACAAGAAGCTGAAAGAGTTAGAGAACAGATCACTGAATTTTACTGAGCTGCAAATGTTGCAGATAACAAAACTAGATAAATATAAGATGGAAAAGAAATGTTTAGAGGTATCATCTATGAAGGTTAGGTACAGTACATAGACAAATGCTTAAGAAAAGCAAAGGACATAAGGAGCAGTACAAACATCTCTAGTATGAAAGACCTCTAACCAAAAAAAAAAGGAATAAGAATCAAAGATTGTGCATCTCCTTCCCCCATTTATCTTCTTCAATGCCCTTCTTAACAATGTCAACTAAAGAGTGAGGAGAGATAAGAGAGCCCCATAACATCACTCACTGCACCAACCACTCCATAAAACAGACCAGGTAAAAAGGTTGTGGGGAACCCAACCCTTCTTGGGGAAGGGTTGGGTTCCCACAAAAATTTAACATTTCCACTACACTGAGGCTCATTTCAAGCCAAAATCGACCAACATCATCTCTATTTTACTATTATGTCTATCAATGACACCAAGAAATAGCCAATACAATAAAATCCTCTCTAAAAATGCCTCAAATTCGTATTTTAACCCAAACACAAGGTTAGAGGTTCAAGGTTCCCAGCATGAAGGATTGTTTTATACTGTGCACACCCACCACACAGACCCACTCTCTCATGCATAGACCAAAATATATTGATCACAGCATATCTGAGGAAACCATAATTAAGACTTAAATCTACATAAGCAACAATGGCCTTGATGAAGTAGATCTACATGAGACAGTGAAAAAGTTGATGATGGTCCCACAAAACTGAAGACCACAAATACAAAATAAAGTCTTCATAACAAACTTTATTACAAATTTGGGTTTACCTGGAGTTTACCTGGAGAGGGTTTCGGGGGTCAATGCCCCCCACGGCCAGGTCTGAGACCAGGCCTCATGGTGGATCAGGGTCTGATCAACCAGGCTGTTACTGCCGGCCGCACGCAAACTGACGTACGAACCACAGCCTGGTTGGTCAGGTACTGACTTTAGGTGCCTGTCCAGTGCCATCTTGAAGACAGCCAGGGGTCTATTGGTACTCCCCCTAATGTATGCTGGGAGGAAGTTGAACAGTCTTGGGCCCCAGACACTTATGGTGTTGTCTCTCAGTGTACTCGTGGCGCCCCTGCTTGTCATCGGGAAAATGTTGCATCTACTGCCGAGTCTTTTGCTTTCATAGGGAGTGATTTTCGTGTGGAGGTTTGGTACCAATCCCTCCAGGACCTTCCAAGTGTATATTATCATGTATCTCTCTCGCCTGCGTTCCAGAGAATACAGATCAAGGACCTTCAACCGTTCCCAGTAATTTAGGTGCTTTATCGTACTTGTGTGTGCTGTGAAAGTTCTTTGTACACTCTCCAGGTCTGCAGTGTTGCCAGCCTTGAAGGGGGCTGTTAGTGTACAACAGTACATTGGACCCTCACTATTCGAACACTCCAAACTCGCCCTTTTATGTAAGTTTATTATTGTAAGTGCTTTTATAAGTGTATTTTTGGCGGCCTGAAATGGACTAATCTAATTTACATCATTCCTTATGGGAATAAATTTGTTTGGTAACAGCACTTGAACAGCATTCTGGAATGAAGAATGTTCGAAAGTCAGGGGTCCACTGTATTCCAGCCAAGAGAGAACAAGTGATTTGAAGTGTCATCATGGGCTTGGCATCCCTAGTTTTGAAGGTTCTCAATATCCATCCTATCATTTTCTTAGCCGATGAGGTAGATACATTGTTGTGGTCTTTAAAGGTGAGATCCTCTGACATTATCACTCCCAAGTCCTTCACATTTCTTTTTCACTCTATTGTATGGTTAGAATTTGTCATATACCTTGATACATTTTTTATTTCCTCAAATTTTCTATATCTGAGTAGTTGAAATTTCTACTCATTGAACTTCATATTGTTTTGAGTGGCCCATTTGAAGATTTGGTTGATGTCCGCTTGGAGTTTTGCAGTGTCTTCAATGGAGGTCACTGCCATGGCAATCCGAGTGTCATCCGCAAAGGAAGACACGGAGCTATGGCTTACATCTCTGTCTGTGTCAGAAATGTGGATGAGGAATAGAATGGGAGCGAGTACTGTGCCTTGTGGAACAGAGTTTTTCACCGTGGCTGCCTGGGACTTTACTCTGTTTACTATTACTCTTTGTGTTCTATTTGTCAGGAAGTTATAGTCTATATCTCCGTAATATGTCCCTCTAATCTGGTTAGTAGTGACATTCAAAAGAAATGACCAGAAGAAAGAGGGAACCGAGTGTGGAAAAGCCACTGAGCCAGAAAAACCATGGATAACTGAGTCCTTTTCCCTGTTTGTCCTTCAGTAAGAAACTGGTTAACTGAAGTCCATGAAAACAGAAGCTGTGACTTTGAAGAACTAAGTGTAGTGTGTACAACCACCACTTAAAATTTGTATGAATAAATAATATAGACAGGACATCAAAGTTTTGTTTCTGTAACTTAATGATGTAATTCATTGTTTTGTCCAGCAGAATCATTGCCTATAATTTACATTTTTTTCTTTTTAACTCAGTAGCCATTTCCTGCCAAGGCAGGGTGAAAACACATTCACCATCATTCATTCAATCACAGCCTTTCCAGAAGTGTGTTAGCATAAAAATCAGATAACATTCTGACTACAACATCCCACCTCTCCTCCCTAGGACTCAAGTCCAGCTTATCAATTTTCCTGAATCCTTTCTTAAATGTTACCTTGCTCACACTACAATAACACATCCATTACAAAATCTAATCTCCATTCATCCCTATCTAACACCCTCAACAAGCCTGCTGGATGCTCAAGCCCCTGAACTCAAAGCTACTTTTACCCTCCTCCCCACAATTTCTGGGACAACCCCTACCCCTCCAACCTTCCACCCTAAATTTATAAACCCTCTTTGTCAACTTATCCTTCCTCATCCTCTCTATATGCCAAAAATCACTTCAACAATCCCTCCTCAGCCCTTCAAGTTTTTTTTTTAAACACGTCAGCCATTTCCCAAAATAAAAGAAAAAACTCTCATCATCGTTCAACACTTTCACCATCATTCACACATAATCACTGCCTTTGCAAAGGTGCTTAGATATGACAGTTTAAATGTCCCTCCAAACAGCCAATATCCCAAACCCCTCCTTTACAGTGCAGGCATTGTACTTCCCATTTCCAGGACTCAAGTCTGGCTAACCAGTTTTCCTGAATCCCTTCACAAAATATTACCCTGTTCACACTCCAATAGCTCATCAGGTCCCAAAAACCATTCGTCTCCATTCACTCCTATGTAACATGCTCACACATGCTTGCTGGAAGTCCAAGCCCATCGGCCACAAAACCTCCTTTACCCCCTCCCTCCAACCTTTTTGAGGATGACCCCTATGCTGCCTTCCTTCCCCTACAGATTTATATGCTCTCTAAGTCATTCTACTTTGTTCCATTCTCTCTAAATGACCAAACCACCTCAGCCCTCTGATTAATACTTTTAGTAACTCCACACCTCCTAATTTCCACACTACGAATTCTCTGCATAATATTTACACCACACATTGCCCTTAGACACAGCATCTCCACTGCCTCCAGCCTCCTCCTTGCTGCAGCATTTAAAACCCATGCCTCACACCCATATAATTATTATTATACGAGTGTGAGGATTCTGATTTTTTGTTTAACAGTCCAGTACTGTATTTACACATTTCTCTGATAAACTGATTAAAGTAAGGCACCTTATTAATTACATTTTCCAAAAAGAGTACCACAACACTGTAAGTGCCCAAAAGTAAGCAAATCATCTTTTTTGTGTTCTTGATTCATCTTTAGATGACGTTTCAGTCTGGGACCAAACCGAAGTCTAAAATTTCCTCTCCTACTGTTAAGTGTGAGTTATATGTGAATTGCTCCACCCACGGTATTTTAAGATTAATTATAATTTATTGCATTTTAACATTAATTATTCTTTACTAATAAAGTCTTTTGCTTCCACTAGTTGTTTGTTACATAAATAATACATAAATTGAGTGATGCAGTAAAGCTACTATTTTTACATTATATTTTCATACAGTGTAAACAAAGAAATACATCTTGACCGTGATTTCTTCGATTTAAAAGATATATACGATCAAATAAAAATTTGTGAAACATGGAGGCATACCAAAATAATGATGGTAAAATAAATGACATGTCAGCAAAGAAAAATGAGACAGATTTAGAGGCAGAACATGAATGACAAAATACAATGGAAAAGTAGTAATACAAGCAACATCTGGACAGACTTAGAGGCTATATGTAATTATCATAATCATAAGTTTTTTATTTTCCAAGAAGATACAACACATTATTATTATTCTTTATTTAACACGCCAGCCATCTCCCACCGAGGCAGGGTGACCCAAAAAAGAAACACTTTAACCATCATTCAACACTTTTACCATCATTCAAACAATCACTGTCTTTACAGATATGCCCAAATATGACAGTTTAGATGTCACTCCAAGCAGCCAGTATCTCAAACCCCCTCCTTTAAAGTGCAGGCATTGTACTTCCCACCTCCAGGACTCAAGTCCAACTAACCGGTTTCCCTGAATCCCTTCACAAAACATTACCCTGCTCACACTCCAACAGCTTGTCTGGGCCCAAAAACCATTCGTCTCCATTCACTCCTATCTAACACGCTAACACATGCTTGCTGGAAGTCCAAGCCCCTCGCCCACAAAACCTCTTTTACCCCCTCCCTCCATCCTTTCCTAGGATGACCCCCAACTCCTCCTCCCATCCACTACAGATTTGTACACCCTCCAAGTCATTCTATTGTGCTCCATCCTCTCTAAATGACCAAACCACCTTAATAACCCCTCCCTACCCCTCTGAATAATACTCTTTGTAACTCCACACCTCCTCCTAATTTCCACTCTACAAATTCTCTGCATAATATTTATACCACACATTGCCCTTAACCCTTAAACGGTCCAAACATATATATACGTTCGCACGCCCAGTGAGCCGAATATTTTGAAAAAAAAAAAAAATTGAGCCCTGCCGCTTGCAGAATCGTTGCCGATATACCTTTTTTTTTCTCTTTTTTTTATTATTTTTATATAATTTTTATGTTCTGATAATTACAATTTATAGAAGTTCTTTTGATTTCATAGCTAATCTTTGTTCTGACAATAATAGTAGGTACTGAAATTGTACTCAAATAATAATAATAATGATAGTGCATAAAAATACTAATAATAATAATATTTTTTTTTTTCAACAAGTCGGCCGTCTCCCACCGAGGCAGGGTGACCCAAAAAGAAAGAAAATCCCCAAAAAGAAAATACTTTCATCATCATTCAACACTTTCACCACACTCATACATAATCACTGTCTTTGCAGAGGAGCTCAGATACGACAGCTGAGAATTGTCCCTCCCAGCTGTCACTATCCCAGACCCCTCCTTTAAAGTGCAGGCATTGTACTTCCCATTTCCAGGACTCAAGTCCAATTAAATCAATTAACTGGTTTCCCAGAATCCCTTCACAAAATGTTACCCTGCTCACACTCCAACAGATCGTCATGTCCCAAAACCATTCGTCTCCATTCACTCCTATCTAACACGCTCACACATGCTTGCTGGAAGTCCAAGCCCTCGCCCACAATACCTCCTTTACCCCTTCCCTCCAACCTTTCTAGGACGACCCCTACCCCGCCTTCCTTCCTCTACAGATTTATACGCTCTCCAAGTCATTCTACTTTGATCCATTCTCTCTAAATGACCAAACCACCTCAACAACCCCTCTTCAGCCCTCTGACAAATACTTTTAGTAACTCCACACCTTCTCCTAATTTCCACATTCCGAATTTTCTGCATAATATTTACACCACACATTGCCCTTAGACAGGACATCTCCACTGCCTCTAGCCTCCTCCTCGCTGCAGCATTTGCAACCCATGCTTCACACCCATATAAGAGTGTTGGTACAACTATACTTTCATACATTCTCTTCTTTGCCTCCATGGATAACGTTTTTGTCTCCACAGATACCTCAACGCACCACTCACCTTTTTTCCTTCATCAATTCTATGTTTAACCTCATCCTTCATAAACCCATCCGCTGACACGTCAACTCCCAAATATCTGAAAACATTTACTTCTTCCATAATCCCTCTCTCCAATGTGATATCCAATTTTTCTTTATTTAAATCGTTTGATACCCTCATCACCTTACTCTTATCTATGTTCACTTTTAACTTTCTACCTTTACACTCTCTCCCAAACTCGTCCACTAACCTTTGCAACTTTTCTTTAGAATCTCCCATAAACACAGTATCATCAGCAAAAAGTAACTGTGTCAACTCCTATTTTGCATTTAATTCTCCATAATTTAATCCCACCCCTCTCCCCAACACCCTAGCATTTACTTCTTTTACAACCCCATCTATAAATATATTAAACAACCATGGTGACATTACACATCCCTGTCTAAGACCTACTTTTACCGGAAGTAATCTCCCTCTCTCCTACACACCCTAACCTGAGCCTCACTATCCTCATAAAAACTCTTTACAGCCTTCAGTAACTTACTACCTATTCCATACACTTGCAACATTTGCCACATTGCTCCCTATCCACTCTATCATATGCCTTTTCTAAATCCATAAATGCAATAAAAACTTCTCTACCTTTATCTAAATACTGTTCACATATATGCTTCACTGTAAACACTTGATCTACACATCCCCTACCCACTCTAAAGCCTCCTTGCTCATCTGCAATCCTACTCTCTGTCTTACCTCTAATTCTTTCAATAATAACCCTGCCATACACTTTACCTGGTATACTCAGTAAACTTATTCCCTATAATTTTTACATTCTCTTTTATCCCCTTCCCTTTATATAAAGGAACTATACATGCTCTCTGCCAATCCCTAGGTACCTTCCCCTCTTTCATACATTTATTAAACAAAAATACCAACCACTCCAGCACTATATCCCCCTGCTTTTAACATTTCTGTCATGATTCCGTCAATTCCAGCTGCTTTACCCCCTTTCATTCTACGTAATGCCTCACGCACCTCCCCCACACTCACATCCTGCTCTTCTTCACTCCTAAACAATGTTGTACCTCCCTGGCCAGCACATGAAATTACCGCCTCCCTTTTTTCATCGACATTTAAAAGTTCCTCAAAATATTCCGCCATCTACCCAATACCTCCAGCTCCCCATCTACTAACTCCCCCACTCTGTTTTTAACTGACAAATCCATTCGTTCCCTAGGCTTTCTTACCTTGTTTATCTCACTCCAAAATTTTTTCTTGTTTTCAGCAAAATTTCTTGACAGAGCCTCTCCTATTCTTTCATCCGCTCTTCTTTTGCACTCTCTCACCACTCTCTTCACCTTTCTTTTACTCTCCATATACTCTGCTCTTCTATTAACACTTCTGTTTAGTAAAAACCTCTCATAAGCTACCTTTTTCTCTTTTATCACACCCTTTACTTCTTCATTCCACCACTCACTCCTCTTTCCTTCTGCACCCACCCTCCTATAGCCACAAACTTCTGCCCCACATTCTAATACTGCATTTTTAAAACTATCCCAACTCTCTTCTACCTCCCCACTACTCATACTTGCACTAGCCCACCTTTCTGCCAATAGTTGTTTATATCTCACCCTAACTTCCTCCTCCCTTAGTTTATACACTTTTACCTCTCTCTTACTTGCTGTTGCCCTTTTCTTTTTGTCCCATCTACCTTTTACTCTAACTGTAGCTACAACCAAATATTTTTTTTTTATTAACACATCGGCCGATTCCCACCAAGGCAGGGTGGCCCGAAAAAGAAAAACTTTCATCATCATTCACTCCATCACTGTCTTGCCAGAGGGGTGCTTTACACTACAGTTATAAAACTGCAACATTAACACCCCTCCTTCAGAGTGCAGACACTGTACTTCCCATCTCCAGGACTCAAGTCCTGATCTGATATATCCGTTGCCCCTCTATAAACATGTACATCCTGAAGCCTACCCATCAACCTTTTATCCACCAATACATAATCCAACAAACTACTTTCCTTACGTGCTATATCATACCTTGTATATATATTTATCCTCTTTTTCATAAAATATGTATTACTTATTACCAAACCTCTTTCTACACATAGCTCAATTAATGGTTCCCCATTTACATTTACCCCTGGCACCCCAAATTTACCTACTACTCCCTCCACAACATTTTTACCCACTTTAGCATTTAGATCCCCAACCACAATTACTCTCTCACTTGGTTCAAAACTCCCCACACACTCACTCAACATTTCCCAAAATCTCTCTCTCTCCTCTACATTTCTCTCTTATCCAGGTGCATAAACACTTACTATAACCCACTTTTCACATCCAACCTTTATTTTACTCCACATAATCCTCGAATTTATACATTTATATTCCTTCTTTACCTGCCATAACTGATTATTCAACATTATTGCCACTCTTTCTATAGCTCTAACTATATTTGAAACCCCTGACCTAATCCCATTTATTTCTCCCCACTGAAACTCTCCTACCCCCTTCAGCTTTGTCTCACTTAAAGCCAGGACATCCAGCTTCTTTTCATTCATAACATCTACAATCATCTCTTTCTTATCATTCGCACAACATCCACGCACATTCAAACATCCCACTTTGACGGTTTTCTTCTTTTTATTTTTAGTAAGATATACAGGAAAAGGGGTTACTAGCCCATTGTTCCCGGCATTTTAGTTGACTTTTACAACACGCATGGCTTACGGAGGAAAGATTCTTATTCCACTTCCCCATGGATATGAAAGGAAAAGCAATAAGAACAAGAACTATTAAGATAAAATCAAAGAAAACTCAGATGAGTGTGTATTCATAGACGTGTACATGTTTGTGTAGCATGACCTAAGTGTAAGTAGAAGTAGCAAGACGGACCTGAAATCTTGCATGTTTATGAGACAGAAAAAAAGACACCAGCAATCCTACCATCATGTAAAACAGTTTCAGGTTTCTATTTCACAGTCACCTGGCAGGATGGTAGTACCTCCCTGGGTGGTTGCTGTCTACCAACCTACTACCATTAATAATAATAATGATAGTGAATAATAATAATAATAATTATAATAATTATTATAATAATAATAATAATAATAATAATAACAATAATAATAATAATAATGATAGTGCATAATAATGATAATAATAATAATAATAATAATAATAATAATAATAAAAGTTCCCTTGAAGCCATTATGTAAGATATGTGTCAATGCCTTATCTCATTTGATCTCCACTAATGATGAGTGGTGACATTTGACGAGGGGTGAGGGTAGTCTTATCTCTTCTTATCAGTCCAGTAATTAGAGTGATGACATTTGACGAGCTTACACTGCTTCCCTTTATTTGTTACGCAAATCTGTCTGTCTGTCTGTGTCTGTCTGTGTGTCTGTCTTTCTGTCTGTCTGTCTTTCTGTCCGCTTGTCTCAGAGTAGCTCATGAACCAACTGGTATTACGCAGATCACAAGCACATTATATCACTTTGTCTTGATTTTTTTAGTTATCCTAGGTAATTTACACTATGTATAATTGTATTTACGTATGTGTTCCTGTGAGATAGAGACAGATAGATACAGACAGACAGACAGACAGAGATAGACAGCCAATCAGGTACCCAGTTGACCAGCCAGGTGACCAACCAGCTGCTTGCCAGCCAGGTGGCCAGGCAGGCAGGCAGGCAGGTGGCCAGGCAGGCAGGCAGGCAGGTGGCCAGGCAGGTAGGCAGGCAGCCAGCTGGCCTGCCAGCCTGCCGACATCACTTTCCACTTCAAAGGGGAGTGTTAATATGACATGACATCAGTGAATCCTTGGTGTTTGCCGCAGTGTTTGCTCTAGCTGGCGCTCAATTTAACTGGTGCTCCCACAAGGTACTAAGTGGTCCCAGATTTTTTTAATATGGTGCACACCGAGTGTTAAGACCCATTCTATGCTGACAAGACATCTCAGGCCAATCATGCCAAATTTGGAGGCAGGAAAAATAAACCGTAAATATACGTTTGGGGCAGTAGCAGTACTAACGTATATATACGTTTGGACCGTTTAAGGGTTAAACATGACATCTCCACTACCTCCAGCCTCCTCCTCGCTGCAGCATTCACAACTCATGCTTAACACCTATATGTGTTGGTACCACTATATTCTCATACGTACATCCCTTCTTTGCCTCCATGGATAACATTTTTTGTCTATACAAACACCTCAATGCACCATTCACCTTTTTTCCTTCAACAATTCTATGGTTAACCTCGTCCTTCATAAGCCCATCTGCTGACAAATCTACTCCCAAATATCTGAACACATTCACTTCTTCCATACTCTCTCCCTCCAAATGTGATATCCAATTTTTCTTTACCTAACTCGTTTGATACCCGCATTACATTACTATTATCAATGTTCCACTGGGCCTCTTCATAGACCTACGGAAAGCATTTGTTACAGTTGACCACGATCTTTTGCACCTAAAACTTGAATATTACGGGGTCAGAGTACACTCACTCAATTACCTAAAATCATATCTTAGCAATAGACACCAGTATGTATACACAAATGGTGTTGCCTCCACCACACAACCTGTTCTAGTTGGAGTCCCCCAGGGCAGTGTCCTTGGACCACTACTCTCTCATTTACATCAATGGCCTCCCTAATGCCTCCAAACTACTTAAACCTGTTCTTTTTGCAGATGACACTACCTATATCTTCTCTCACCCAAACCAAACCATACCTTGAAACAGTGTATATGATGAGCTGCTAAAAATATCCACTTGGATGACAGCCAACAAACTTACTCTCAATATCAACAAAACCTAATGTTTGGAAACAGAACTGCAAATATTCAGCTAAACATATCGATAACTGGTTCCCCCATTTCAAGACACACTGACGGAAAATTTCTAGGGCTCCACATTGACATTTGTCTTAAATTTCAAACCTACATAGAGCATATTTCCAAAAAAAATCTTCAAAACAGTAGGCATCCTCTCTAAGATATGGTAATATGTACCCCAAATGGCACTTCTTACTCTTTACCACTCTCTCATCTACCCTTACTTCACCTATGGTATTTATGCATGGGGTTCAACCACAGCAAATCACCTTAAACCTTTAATTATACAACAGAAAGCTGCTGTGAGAATGATTACAAACTCCTGTGCCAGGAAACACACCCAACTGCTATTTAAAAGCTTGAACCTGCTTAACATACAAAATATCCACTTATATGAATGTGTAAATTCAAGGATTATGTGGATTAAAATAAGGGTCGGATGCGAAAAGTGGGTCATAATAAGCGTGTATGCACCTGGAGAAGAGAGGAGTGTAGAGGAGAGAGAGAGATTTTGGGAGATGTTAAGTGAATGTATAGGAACTTTTGAACCAAATGAGAGAGTAATTGTGGTAGGGGACCTAAATGCTAAAGTGGGAGAAACATGCAGAGAGGGTGTAGTAGGTAAGTTTGGGGTGCCAGGTGTAAATGATAATGGGAGCCCTTTGATTGAACTTTGTATAGAAAGGGGTTTAGTTATAGGTAATACATATTTTAAGAAAAGAGGATAAATAAGTATACAAGATATGATGTAGGGCGTAATGATAGTAGTTTGTTGGACTATGTATTGGTAGATAAAAGACTGTTGAGTAGACTTCAGGATGTACATGTTTATAGAGGGGCCACAGATATATCAATCACTTTTTAGTTATAGCTACAGTGGGAGTAAAAGGTAGATGGGATACAAGGAAAATAGAATCAGTAAGTAAGAGAGAGGTGAAGGTTTATAAACTAAAAGAGGAGGCAGTTAGGGTAAGATATAAACAACTATTGGAGGATAGATGGGCTAGTGAGAGTGTAGGCAATGGGGTCGAAAATGTATGGGGTAGATTTAAAAATGTAGTGTTATAGTGTTCAGCAGAAGTTTGTGGTTACAGGCGAGTGGGTGCGGGAAGGAAGAGGAGCGATTGGTGGAATGATGATGTAAAGAGAGTAGTAAGGGAGAAAAAGTTAGCATATGAGAGGTTTTTACAAAGTAGAAGTGATGCAAGGAGGGAAGAGTATATGGAGAGAAAAAGAGAGGTTAAAAGAGTGGTGAAGCAATGTAAAAAGAGAGCAGATGAGAGAGTGGGTGAGATGTTATCAGCAAATTTTGTTGAAAATAAGAAAAAGTTTTGGAATGAGATTAATAAGTTGATTAAGCCTAGAGAACAAATGGATTTGACAGTTAAAAATAGGAGAGGAGAGTTATTAAATGGAGAGTTAGAGGTATCGGGAAGATGGAGAGAATATTTTGAGGAGTTGTTAAATGTTGATGAAGACAGGGAAGCTGTGATTTCGTGTGTAGGGCAAGGAGGAATAACATCTTGTAGGAGTGTGGAAGAGCCAGTTGTGGGTGTAGGGGAAGTTCGTGAGGCAGTGGGTAGAATGAAAGGGGGTAAGGCAGCTGGGATTGATGGGATAAAGATAGAAATGTTAAAAGCAGGTGGGGATATAGTTTTGGAGTGGTTGGTGCTATTATTTAATAAATGTATGGCAGAGGGTAAGGTACCTAGGGATTGGCAGAGAGTGTGTATTGTTCCTTTGTATAAAGGCAAAGGGGACAAAAGAGAGTGCAAAATTATAGGGGAATAAGTCTGTTGAGTGTACCTGGTAAAGTGTATGGTAGAGTTATTATTGAAAGAATTAAGAGTAAGACAGAAAGCAGGATAGCAGATGAACAAGGGGCTTTAGGAAAGGTAGGGGTGTGTAGACCAAGTGTTTACAGTGAAACATATAGGTGAACAGTATTTGGATAAGGGTAAAGATGTTTTGTGGCATTTATGGATTTGGAAAAGGCGTATGATAGGGTAGATAGGGGGCAATGTGGCAGATGTTGCAGGTGTATGGAATAGGAGGAAGGTTACTGAAAGCAGTGAAGAGTTTTTATGAGGATAGTGAGGCTCAGGTTAGAGTGTGTAGGAGGGAAGGGGACTATTTCCCAGTAAAAGTGGGCCTTAGACAAGGATGTGTGATGTCACCGTGGTTGTTCAATATATTTATAGATGGGGTTGTAAGAGAAGTGAATGCGAGGGTCTTGGCAAGAGGTGTTGGGCTAAAAGATAAAGAAGCAAATACAAAGTGGGAGTTGTCACAGTTGCTTTTTGCTGATGACACTGTGCTTTTGGGAGATTCTGAAGAGAAGTTGCAGAGGTTGGTGGATGAATTTGGTAGGGTGTGTAAAAGAAGAAAATTGAAAGTGAATATAGGAAAGAGTAAGGTGATGAGGATAACAAAAGAATAGGTGACGAAAGATTGGATATCAGATTGGAGGGAGAGAGTATGGAGGAGGTGAATGTATTCAGATATTTGGGAGTGGACATGTCGGCGGATGGGTCTATGAAGGATGAGGTGAATCATAGAATTGATGAGGGGAAAAGGGTGAGTGGAGCACTTCGGAGTCTGTGGAGACAAAGAACCTTGTCCATGGAAGTAAAGAGGGGAATGTATGAGAGTATAGTTATACCAACGCTCTTATATGGGTGTGAAGCATGGGTGATGAATGTTGCAACGAGGAGAAGGCTGGAGGCAGTGGAGATGTCATGTCTGAGGTCAATGTGTGGTGTGAATATAATGCAGAGAATTCGGAGGAGGTGCGGGATTACCAAAACGATTGTCCAGAGAGCTGAGGAGGGGTTGTTGAGGTGGTTTGGACATGTAGAGAGAATGGAACGAGACAGAGTGACTTCGAGAGTGTATAAATCTGTAGTGGAGGGAAGGCGGGGTAGGGGTCGGCCTAGGAAAGGTTGGAGGGAGGGGGTAAAGGAAGTTTTGTGTGCTAGGGGCTTGGACTTCCAGCAAGCATGTGTGAGCGTATTTGATAGGAGTGAATGGAGGCATATGGTTTTTAACCCTTTCAGGGTCCAAGGGGGGTCTCCGAAACTCGTTCTCAGGGTCCAAGAATTTAAAAAAAAAAAAAAATTATTTTTTCTTATGAAATGATAGAGAATCTTTTTCCGATCATAACGCCACAAAAATTATGAAATTTGATCGAAAACTAACAGAATTATGCTTTCGCGAAGTTAGCGGCAGCCATGACACTTACGCATCGGCGATTTCGCCCACTTTGAGCCCTATTTTCGGCAAATTCCAATGTTTCAGGCAACTAAAATTATAGCTATTTCGCTAGAACTCCATTTCTTCTATCGATTGACTACACGAAACCGCCTATTTACTTATTACAAGTACCCAAAATTGTGGTCAGAAATGGCAATTTGGAAAATTTCACACAAATTTCAAACGATGCCAATTTCAAAATAGGGTCAAGAATAAACAAGGCAGACATTCCTGGCACTAAAATAACGTCTTCTCTGTTCATTAGTCACGTTTCCAGGCCCCTCTTACATTACTTTTGCTTTTCATTTTGAATTTTTATTCTCACAAAAAATAGAAAATTTACTGTTATGTATACAACTGCATCATTGTATAAATGGTATAAATAATATTAGAGCACTTGTGCATGAATATTAGACTCGCCAGTTGATGTGTATTGGATGCATGGTGTGATTTGTTTACTCTTGAACATCGTCAAAAATCGAACATTTTTGCTACTTTGAGCTCAATTTCAAGGTACTTGTCTTTGTCAAATCAATCAAAATCATCTCTATTTCTGTAATATATCTTCCAGTCTATCAAATGAGACCAAGAAAAGAGAATACATCAATAAATACCATACGAAAATAGACTGCAAAGTCGCTGTTTTAAACCAAAAAACGGTCAGAGTTTTTTTCCTCATTATGCACTGTGTGGTGCAGGAATTTTTATACTGCGCACACTGACCGCACAGACCCATTCTATCACATCTAGGCCTAACAGCCTGTTTCTGCTTGATTTGAGGGCGCTAGAATTTAGGCGTACTAGTACGTCAATAACCCCAGGGCGTAAGCCGTACTAGTACGTCAATAACCCTGAAAGGGTTAATACTTGACGTGCTGTTGGAGTGTGAGCAAAGTAACATTTATGAAGGGATTCAGGGAAACCGGCAGGCCGGACTTGAGTTCTGGAGATGGGAAGTACAGTGTCTGCACTCTGAAGGAGGGGTGTTAATGTTGCAGTTTTATAACTGTAGTGTAAAGCACCCCTCTGGCAAGACAGTGATGGAGTGAATGATGATGAAAGTTTTTCTTTTTCGGGCCACCCTGCCTTGGCGGGAATCGGCCGATGTGTTAATAAAAAATAATTATTGTGCCTACTACATACACAGAACATTATTCTCCAATATAAACCCTCCTCTCAAACTCCTTCTTGAGAACTACAATAGAATGCACTTGCATAACACAAGACACAAAACACTCTTTGATATCCCTCGTGTCCATCTCTCCCTATGCAAAAATGCTATGAATATAAAGGGCCCTAAGATCTGGAATTCATTGCCTGAAAATACAAAAGGGCCCCTGCCTGCACACCAATTCAAGGCTCTACTTAGATATCACCTCATCTCCCAAACTAACAACACAAACACTATACGTATATTATCGCCACCATCAACTCAAAAATTGCCAAATTTTATAAGATTATATGTGGTTTTTTTTTCAACAAGTCAGCCGTCTCCCACCAAGGCAGGGTGACCCAAAAAGAAAGAAAATCCACAAAAAGAAAATACTTTCATCATCATTCAACATTTTCACCTCACTCATACATAATCACTGTCTTTGCAGAGGCGCTCAGATATGACAGCTGAGAATAGTCCCTCCCAACTGTCACTATCCCACACCCCTCCTTTAAAGTGAAGGCATTTAAAATTAAAGATTATATGTGCTAAAATATAATACTATAACTTGTTATTCAACTACTTGTTAATTTAATTACTGCTAAACCACTACTACCTCTGTTGATATTCGTATAAAAAACAATGTTCAATTAGAACCAACTATGATATATATGTCTAGTATTAAGTAGTCTGTAAAGCATTAGGTTTAGTCTGCCCGAAATGTCTCAGCATGATAGTGGTTTTCTTTGCATTTAGCAAATCAATATTGTAATTCTTCTTTCTTCTTTCAACACGTCGGCCGTTTCCCACTGAAGCGGGGTGGCCCAAAAGGAAAAACGAAAGTTTCTCCTTTTACATTTAGTAATATATACAAGAGAAGGGGTTAATATTGTAATTACACATTGTAAACTATGCAAGGAAATAAACTCCTTAATCCTTAACTTTCTTTCTTTACACACCCTCCCAAACTTGTCTACTAATGTTTGCAACTTCTCTTTAGAATTTCCCATCATCACATTATCATATTTTTTCTTATATGAAAAAACTCATAATTATGTAAAGTATATCTAGGAGTAATACCAGGATTATATAGCACTTTTTTTTTATCTGTAGTGGAGGGAAGGCGGGGTAGGGGTCAGCCTAGGAAAGGTTGGAGGGAGGGGGTAAAGGAGGTTTTGTGTGCGAGGGGCTTGGACTTCTAGCAAGCATGCATGAGCGTATTTGATAGGAGTGAATGGAGACAAATGGTTTTTAATACTTGACGTGCTGTTGGATTGGAAACAAAGTAACATTTATGAAAGGATTCAGGGAAACCGGCAGGCCGGACTTGAGTCCTAGAGATGGGAAGTACAGTGCCTGCACTCTGAAGGAGGGATGTTAAATGCTGCAGTTTTATAACTGTAGTGTAAACATGCCTCTGGCAAGACAATGATGGAGTGAATAATGATGAAAGTTTTTCTTTTTCGGGCCACCCTGCCTTGGTGCGAAACGGCCAATGTGTTAATATAAAAAAATATTTTTTATCTCAACTACCATCTCATGCCAAGGCAAGGTGACCTGAAGAAAGACACACATTTGCCTCATTCATTCAATCACTGTCTTGTAAGAAGTGTGCTGACATCACAATTCATATAACCCTCTGACTGCAGCATCCCCACCCCTCCTTCAGAGTATAGGCACTGCCCTTTCTACTTTTAGACTCCAGTTTGACTAACTGGTTTCCCTCCATCCCTTCATAAATATTACCTGGCTCACACTCCACATCCACTAAAATCCATTTGTTGCATTTCCACTCACTCCTATCTAACACACTCACACAAGCCTGCTGGATGCTTAAGCCCCTAAAACTCAAAGCCTCCTTCACCCCCTCCCTCCAACTGTTCCAGGGACAATCACTGCCTCTCCTACCCTCTACCCCAAATTTACACATCCTCTTTATTATCCTAACCCTCTCCATCCTCTCAAGATGCCCAAAGGACCTCAGAAACCCTTACTGAACCCTCAGAATTACACCCTTGGTGATCCCACATCATCTTTTAATCACTATACTCCAAACCATCTCCACATTCAAACCATTAATATCTCTTGGAGATGACATCTTCACTACCGATACCTATACAAAAGTGCTGGTACTACTATACACTGGTACAAATCCCCCCCAACTATTTTTTAACACTGACTGTCTCCCACTGAGGTGGGGTAACCTGTAAAAGAAGCAACACTCACCATCACTCACTCCATCAGTCTTGACAGGTGTGCAGACACTAGTTTAAAACCGTAAATATGCCC
Organism: Cherax destructor; assembly: GCA_009830355.1. Lineage (NCBI taxonomy): Eukaryota > Metazoa > Arthropoda > Malacostraca > Decapoda > Parastacidae > Cherax > Cherax destructor. The sequence goes on along the minus strand of WNWK01005250.1, from coordinate 85,776 downwards.
AACCCTCCTCCAGAGTGCAGGCACTGTACTTCCCTCCTCCGGGACACAAGTCCAACTAACCAGTTTCCCTGAACCCCTTCATAAATGTTACCTTGTTCACGCTCCAACAGCACATCAAGTCACAGAACCACTTGCCTTCACTCACTCCTATCTAACACGTTCACACATGTGCTGGATGTCTAAGCCTCTCACATATGACACCTCCTTTACCCATTGCCCTACAACCCCACACCTCCTTCTAATCTCCAAGCTACAAATTTCTGCATAATATTCACATCCCATGCCCTCAGACACGACATCTCCACTGCTTTCAGCCTCCTCCTTGCTACAACATTCACAAACCATGCTTCACACCCATGTAAGAAAGTTGGTACCTCTAAATTCTCACACATTTCCCTCTATGCCTCCATGGAAAACCTTAAAACTCTACAGATGACTCAATGCACCACTCACCCTTTTCCTCTCATGAATTTTATCATTCACTCATCTTTTATAGACCCATCTACCAACAGGTCCACTCCCAAGTATCGGAACACATTACCTTCCTACATACTCTCTCCCTCATTTTTTGTCTTCACATATAAACTTCTTTCATTCCACAGATGCCTCTACACACCACATATCTCTTTTCACTATCATCTCTTCTATGGTTAACCTCATCTTTCACAGACCCATCTGCTGACATGTCCACTCTCATATATCTTAAAACATCCACTTCCTCTACTGTCCCCTTGCCAATCTGTAGCTCAATCTATCATTGCTTAGAATTTTTGTTACCCTTGTCACCTTGCTCTTTTCTATTTTCACTTTTAACTTCCTTTTTTTTTACATACCCTCCCAAATTCATCTACCACCATTTACAATTTATCTTCAGAATCTCAAAAATAATAGTCATTGGCAAAGAGTAATTGTAAATCAGTAAAAACATTTGACTTCGTAGAATTTCAGTTACATATAAGCTTAACACTATTACAATACTATACAATGTTTTACATTAAACATACACGTATTTAGTAAAAAAAATATAGTAACAGGAAAACCAAAACAACCAAGTACTCACATCATCCACTATGGTTGAGTAATTCTCATCCACCTCATCAGATGGGTAAACGTAAGTTGTTGAACCAGATGCATAAGGTGGAGGAGGAGTTCCTGGGGGTTCCAAAACTGAAGTATCTTCATTACAAAGAGATGATGCTTTGCCACGATTTCCACTGGCCCCTGACATATTAAGATCTGTGAGTGTGTCACTCCCACTTGCATAACCTAGAAGAGAATCCAATAATTATATTTTTCACTTCATTTCTGTACTGCTACATCACAAGCAATTCATAAAAAGGAATAGCTATAGATTATTTTAAAAAATCAAACCAATGTTATTTTTTGTACTAGAATAAAGAGATTACTTGTAGTCGCTATGGAAAGGGTTGAATATGCTTGTCATTACTCTTAGAAACTTATATTCAATAAGTCTGTTTTAATATAACAGTACTTTTGATTCTAGAAAATATGAAAAAGTCTGTAATTTTTTTTTTCAACAAGCTGGCCGTCTTCCACCGAGACAGGGTGACCCAAAAAAGAAAGAAACACTTTCACCATCATTCAAACATAATCACTGTCTTTGCAGAGGCACGCAGATGTGACAGTTCAGATGTCACTGCAAACAGCAAATATCCCTGCCTGCTAACCTGAATCCCTTTACAAAATATTACCCTGCTCAAACTCCAACACCTCGTCAAGTCCCAAAAACCATTCGTAGGTTTGGTAGACAGCAACCATCCAGGGAGGTACTACTGTCCTGCCAAATGAGTGTAAGACAGAAACCTGTATGGTAGGAGAGCTGGTATCTTTTTTTCTGTCTCATAAACACACAAGATAACAGGTATATCTTGCTACTTTTACTTACACTTAGGTCACACTACACATACATGTACCATTTATGTATACACACTCATCTGAGTTTTCTTTGATATTTTTTCTTAATAGTTCTTGTTCTTATTATTTTCCTTTCATAACCATGAGGAAGTGGAATAAGAATCTTTCCTCTGCAAGTCATGCATGTAGTAAAAGTCAAATGAAATGCCTGGAGCAATGAGCTAGTAACGGCTTTTCCGGTATAGCTTACCAAAAATAAAAAGAAGAAAACCTTAAAGCCTGTCAATTATTTTCTGTAAATGAAAGTTTTAAGTTCTAATACTCAAGAACTTTTTTCTAATAATTTCACCAGTTTATTTTATCAGCTATTTTTCTTAATGACTCAGAGAGTCATCTGAAAAGAGCATGCTCTTTCAGACCCTGTCACAAATCAAGTCTCAAAAATTTGAAAGGAAATATGAAAGATGAAACACTTTCATCATCATTCACTCCATCACTGTCTTGCCAGAGGCATACCTACACTACAGTTAAAAAACTGCCATATCAACACACCTCCTTCAGAGTACAGGCACTGTACTTCCTGCGTCCAGAACTAAAGTCCGACTAACTGGTTTCCCCGAATCCCTTCATAAATGTTACCCTGCTCACACTCCAACAGCACATAAAGTCATAAAAAAACATTTATCTCCCATCACTCCTATCTAACACACTCACGCACACTTGCTGGAAGTCCAAGTCCCTCACACACAAAACCTCCTTTACCCACTCCCTCCAACCTTTCCTAGGCTGACCCCTACCCCACCTTCCTTCCTTCCATAAAAAAATTATTTTATGTTGAAAGATGCATAATTATGAAGGCAGAGTATTTTAAAATTAAGTTCCAAAACTATTGCTCTAATCAGAATGAAATTTTATATGCAATATAACTCAATAACATATAAGCCTAGAAAATTTTGAGCTAAAGTGGTCAGTAACTTCAATACAGAAGTAAGTTATGAATGCCCTCCTTAAGCATTCTCAAGGTTAAACATCCCCTAACACAAATGAGAGAGAGAGAGATAAAAATTAAAAAGACAATATTACCAAACAGATTTCTCAAAAACTACTGAACCAAAAACTCACCAGTACTGGTATGAAGACCAAGAGGATCAGGACTTGACTTGGCTCTGTAATGAGATGGAGGACGGCTCCCAGGTTCCGAAACAGAACTCGTAGACTGGAATACAAAATATAGAAAATGTTTTCCTTATGTGCATCAAAATTAATCGCAAACTAAATATAACACTTCAATAATAATAATTAACTCAATAAGCTCTATCTCTCTCATTAGAAAAGCAAAACATTTCCCAGTTCATTAATCCATACACGTATTTATACATTCTCTTATATACATGCACAAAAAATGCATATACACATGAGTAACACTGCATTTGCCCATAACTACATCACTTTCTACCACTTACTCAACTCATCCCACTGAACTCCTTTGTAGATACAGTGGACCCCCGGTTAACAGCCATAATTCGTTCCAGAATGCTGTTCAAGTGCCGTTACTGAACGAATTTATTAACATAAGGAATAATGTAAATTAGATTAGTCCTTTTGGTCCCCCAAACATACACTTACAAAAGCACTTACAAAAATACACTTACATACTTGTTAGTGTTTGGAGCAGGCCGTTAACCGGGGGTCCACTGTATTATTATACCTTGATCACCCTCCTACAAACCTCTTGTCTTCACTTATTATTTAAACTTGCTTGCATATACATACCTGCTGGATGATCAAGCCCCTACCTCATAAAGCCTTCCTCACTCTCCTTTCAAACCATCTCAGGACAGTCCCTATACCTTCCATCAACCAGTCTTGCTCCATCTTTCCTAAATGCACAGACTATCTCAACAAACCCTCTTCCACTTCCTGAATTATACCTTACATATCACCACACAATATAATTACTTCACTCCTTTGCATAATAATTCACACAATTCACTGATCTCAAGCACAACATCTTTATTGTCTTCAACCTTTATCTTGCTGCAACATTCAAAAACCATGCCTCGCATCCACACTAAAGTGTTGGAACCACTATATTCTGATAAATATTCTCCCTTTTTGAATCCATTAATAAACTTTTTTCACCGACTCCCAAAACTCCAGCTAGTCTATGATCCACTTTGTCAAATGCCTATCTGCTAACACACCTGCTCTCAAATATCTACCAGTTAATGCATCACTACTTTCCATGCTCTTTTCCTCCAATCATTCACTCGCTAGATTTCTTCTTACTCTTGTTCTATACTCAATTTCAACTTCCTTCTATTGTATACCCTCCCAAACTACCAACTCCAATTTTGCAAGTGCTCTTTCAAATCATCCAGAAGTATTACATCATCAGCAAGCACCAACTGTGACAACTCCTACTTTATACTAGAGTCCTTTAAATTTAAACCTGCACCTCTCTATCCTATATGTCAGCATCCACTTCTTTTACCACCCCATTTATAAATGTTAGACCACCATGAAGACGTCACACACAACTGCAAAAGACCCACTTTCACTGGAAAATATTTTCCTAACTTATTATACCGTCTAGACCCTGGCCCTCCTCATAAAACACTTTATATAGCTTTTAACAACCTACCCAATATTTCACACATCTGTAATGTCTGCCTGATTATCACCTTCCTTATATTTTTCCAAATAAATAAATAAATGCAACAAACAACTTCTTGCTGAGTATTAGTCACTTTGATGATTTAAACTAAATACCTGAGTCATACACCTATTTCCAATCCTAAATCCACTTATATCTTTTGCTTTTTTTTTTTTTTTCAACAAGTCGGCCGTCTCCCACCGAGGCAGGGCGACCCAAAAAGAAAGAAAATCCCCAAAAAGAAAATACTTTCATCATCATTCAACACTTTCACCACACTCATACATAATCACTGTCTTTGCAGAGGAGCTCAGATACGACAGCTGAGAAAAGTCCCTCCCAGCTGTCACTATCTCAGACCCCTCCTTTAAAGTGCAGGCATTGTACTTCCCATTTCCAGGACTCAAGTCCAACTAAATCAATTAACTGGTTTCCCTGAATCCCTTCACAAAATGTTACCCTGCTCACACTCCAACAGATCGTCATGTCCCAAAAACCATTTGTCTCCATTCACTCCTATCTAACACGCTCACACATGCTTGCTGGAAGTCCAAGCCCTCGCCCACAAAACCTCCTTTACCCCTTCCCTCCAACCTTTTCTAGGACGACCCTACCCCGCCTTCCTTCCCTACAGATTTATACGCTCTCCAAGTCATTCTACTTTGATCCATTCTCTCTAAATGACCAAACCACCTCAACAACCCTCTTCAGCCCTCTGACAAATACTTTTAGTAACTCCCCACCTTCTCCTAATTTCCACATTCCGAATTTTCTGCATAATATTTACACCACACATTGCCCTTAGACAGGACATCTCCACTGCCTCCAGCCTTCTCCTCGCTGCAGCATTTGCAACCCATGCTTCACACCCATATAAGAGTGTTGGTACCACTATACTTTCGTACATTCCCTTCTTTGCCTCCATGGATAACGTTTTTGTCTCCACAGATACCTCAATGCACCACTCACCTTTTTCCTTCATCAATTCTATGGTTAACCTCATCCTTCATAAACCCATCCGCTGACACATCAACTCCCAAATATCTGAAAACATTTACTTCTTCCATAATCCCTCTCTCCAATGTGATATCCAATTTTCTTTATTTAAATCGTTTGATACCCTCATCACCTTACTCTTATCTATGTTCACTTTCAACTTTCTACCTTTACACACTCTCCCAAACTCGTCCACTAACCTTTGCAACTTTTCTTTAGAATCTCCCATAAGCTCAGTATCATCAGCAAAAAGTAACTGTGTCAACTCCCATTTTGCATTTAATTCTCCATAATTTAACCCCACCCCTCTCCCCAACACCCTAGCATTTACTTCTTTACAACCCCATCTATAAATATATTAAACAACCATGGTGACATTACACATCCCTGTCTAAGACCTACTTTTACCGGAAGTAATCTCCTCTCTCCTACACACCTAACCTGAGCCTCACTATCCTCATAAAAACTCTTTACAGCCTTCAGTAACTTACTACCTATTCCATACACTTGCAACATTTGCCACATTGCTCCCCTATCCACTCTATCATATGCCTTTTCTAAATCCATAAATGCAATAAAAACTTCTCTACCTTTATCTAAATACTGTTCACATATATGCTTCACTGTAAACACTTGATCTACACATCCCCTACCCACTCTAAAGCCTCCTTGCTCATCTGCAATCCTACTCTCTGTCTTACCTCTAATTCTTTCAATAATAACCCTGCCATACACTTTACCTGGTATACTCAGTAAACTTATTCCCTATAATTTTTACACTCTCTTTTATCCCCTTCCTTTATATAAAGGAACTATACATGCTCTCTGCCAATCCCTAGGTACCTTCCCTCTTTCATACATTTATTAAACAAAAATACCAACCACTCCAGCACTATATCCCCCTGCTTTTAACATTTCTGTCATGATTCGTCAATTCCAGCTGCTTTACCCCCTTTCATTCTACGTAATGCCTCATGCACCTCCCCCACACTCACATCCTGCTCTTCTTCACTCCTAAATGATGTTGTACCTCCCTGGCCAGTACATGAAATTACCACCTCCCTTTTTTCATCGACATTTAAAAGTTCCTCAAAATATTCCCGCCATCTACCCAATACCTCCAGCTCCCCATCTACTAACTCCCCTACTCTGTTTTTAACTGACAAATCCATTCGTTCCCTAGGCTTTCTTACCTTGTTTATCTCACTCCAAAATTTTTTCTTGTTTTCAGCAAAATTTCTTGACAGAGCCTCTCCCATTCATCTGCTCATATTTTGCACTCTCTCACCACTCTCTTCACCTTTCTTTTACTCTCCATATACTCTGCTCTTCTACTAACACTTCTGTTTTGTAAAAACCTCTCATAAGCTACCTTTTTCTCTTTTATCACACCCTTCACTTCTTCATTCCACCACTTACTCCTCTTTCCTCCTGCACCCACCCTCTTATAGCCACAAACTTCTTCCCCACATTCTAATACTGCATTTTTAAAACTATCCCAACTCTCTTCAACCCCCCCACTACTCCTACTTGCACTAGCCCACCTTTCTGCCAATAGTTGCTTATATCTCACCCTAACTTCCTCCTCCCTTAGTTTATACACTTTTACCTCTCTCTTACTTGCTGTTGCCATTTTCTTTTTGTCCCATCTACCTTTTACTCTAACTGTAGCTACAACCAAATAATGATCTGATATATCCGTTGCCCCTCTATAAACATGTACATCCTGAAGCCTACTCATCAACCTTTTATCCACCAATACATAATCCAACAAACTACTTTCCTTACGTGCTATATCATACCTTGTATATTTATTTATCCTCTTTTTCATAAAATATGTATTACTTATTACCAAACCTCTTTCTACATATAGCTCAATTAATGGTTCCCCATTTACATTTACCCCTGGCACCCCAAATTTACCTACTACTCCATCCACAACATTTTTACCCACTTTAGCATTAAGATCCCCAACCACAATTACTCTCTCACTTGGTTCAAAACACCCCACACACTCACTCAACATTTCCCAAAATCTCTCTCTCTCCTCTACACTTCTCTCTTCTCCAGGTGCATAAACACTTACTATAACCCACTTTTCACATCCAACCTTTATTTTACTCCACATAATCCTTGAATTTATACATTTATATTCCTTCTTTACCTGCCATAACTGATAACATCTACAATCATCTCTTTCTTATCATTCGCACAACATCCACGCACATTCAAACATCCCACTTTGACGGTTTTCTTCTTCTTCTTTTTAGTAAGCTATACAGGAAAAGGGGTTACTAGCCCATTGTTCCCGGCATTTTAGTTGACTTTTACAACACGCATGGCTTACGGAGGAAAGATTCTTATTCCACTTCCCCATGGATATGAAAGGGAAAAGCAATAAGAACAAGAACTATTAAGATAAAATCAAAGAAAACTCAGATGAGTGTGTATACATAAACGTGTACATGTTTGCGTAGTGTGACCTAAGTGTAAGTAGAAGTAGCAAGACGTACCTGAAATCTTCCATGTTTATGAGACAGAAAAAAGACACCAGCAATCCTACCATCATGTAAAACAGTTTCAGGTTCCTGTTTCACAGTCACCTGGCAGGATGGTAGTACCTCCCTGGGTGGTTGCTGTCTACCAACCTACTACTACTATATCTTTTGCTATCTCCTCATAATTCTTACTCTCTCTCATCACTTTCTCCCTTATATGAAGGAACTTTGCACCTCTCTCTACTAATCATTTGATATTTTCCTCTCTCTCATAAACAAACAAATTCACCAACCATTCCAAAACAATATCTCTACCTGTCTTAAGTAACTCGAATCCTACTTTCAACCAACCTTACTGCTTTGCCACCTTTCAACCTGCTCACTGCCTTCCCTTCCCTTTCCCCCTCCCAACTTCACACTCACCTTTGGCTCCTCCTTCCTACTAGACTACCATATGTATGAAAGAAAAAAATTCAAGGGTAGATATCTGGACATGCTTTTAGAAAAGCAGCTATGCAAAATTATTATTTAGTGATAGAAAAATAAGTATAAATGGAAGATGGAAAAAGAGGAATACAGGGAGAATGATATTGGTGGATAAGAGAAGTAACAGAAAAAAAAATCAATTAAGGAATTTATTTTAAGAAAGGTGGACTACTGAAAGAAAATGAGGAGGAAATCAAGAAGATATGGCATGGATTTTGGAATACATTGGAAGTATTCCAAGAAGTGGGTGTCAAGATATACAGATAAAACACTAATTAAAACTGCAAGGACACTGAACAGAACTCATATAATTCAGTTTGTTGCTGAAGCCAGGAGAAAAAATTAACAACTGATAACAGCCTTCTGGTAGCCAAACAAAAGCACTCATAATACTAATAAATTTCCACAAATTTCTACCTGAAAAAATTATTTCCAACTGTCCTAGGCCCAACATGAATATAACTGCAAAAATATAATGCAAGGGAACAGCTGCTGTGCAGCATGTATGTAAATTATAAATAAAATAGCTGGGGCAATTGCAGGATGTAGCAGGAGCCAGTGTTTACACTGCAGAAATATACATGTTGGATACATTTATTTCTTTTTAGTTCCATTGCCATCATTTACAATACCATGCAATATACCATATAATGGTTTAAATAATGAAAAATATAACTAGATAGGAGTGAATGGAGACGAATGGTTTTTGGGACATGACGATCTGTTGGAGTGTGAGCAGGGTAACATTGTGTGAAGGGATTCAGGGAAACCAGTTAATTGATTTAGTTGGACTTGAGTCCTGGAAATGGGAAGTACAATGCCTGCACTTTAAAGGAGGGGTCTGAGATAGTGACAGCTGGGAGGGACTTTTCTCAGCTGTAGTATCTGAGCTCCTCTGCAAAGACAGTGATTATGTATGAGTGTGGTGAAAGTGTTGAATGATGATGAAAGTTTTTTCTTTTTGGGGATTTTCTTTCTTTTTGGGTCACCCTGCCTCGGTGGGAGACGGCCGACTTGTTGAAAAAAAAAAAAAAAAAAATAACTAGATAGAGAAATTATCATGACGTATACACAATTTTGCTTTCTTTTATTAATATTGCTCATTTTCCAATAAGGCAGGTTGATCCAAAGAAACAAACAATCACACCAGTTGCTTCTACCCTCCTTTCCAGAAGGACACAAACATCTTGGTTCTAATATGACCCAATAAGCTGCAACATCACCACTCGAATTTCAAAGAGTAAGTGCCACGTACAGTGCTACCTTTTATACACACCATATTCTTCGAATGTACTCTTCACTTCATATAATGCAATGCCTTCCACAATCATTCTAGGTTCCTTTTAGTATAAGCTGCACATGTTGTATAGCTTACAGTTTTTCTTTCATGCCAATTTTCCTAGCTACTCCCAACAGAAATCATCAATAAAACCTCTCATCCCAAAATTCACTTGTTCAACAATTGCTGAATTAGGTGTTATTTTGTGTACTCTTTCAATCATTATCCAGTCACACACACTTCACTCATCACTCAGAAAAGCTTCCAATCATACCAGGCAAAATGTATGTAAGGCACTTATGGTTGCAATACCGATTTTTTTAACAGATTAATGCATTTATAAGCCGATAATGAAAACAATGTTTCACCTGTGAATTAAATTAGGATGACTTCATTGTTTTATAACTTATTTGAAAACAAATTTAAGATTCAGTAAAAAGTTAGTGCAAATTAAAGAATCAATATGCATATCAAACTATTGTTTATGATGTTAACAGGCTTCCAAATGATTAATAAATATTAATATGTACTTGATAATGTTAATCTTTAACTACAGTAAAGTAAATAAAAGTACAGGCATGCACATCAATTCCTAGATTACTTTTAAAATACAAAGGAGTGTCTATAATATTCTTCACCATACATACAACTCCCATAACAATGCAATTTCATGCACAGGCACTACATACACCTAATCAATAATACTCACAAATATATTACAAACAGATAAGATAATTACTGCACCAGAGTTTTAAACAAATGTGAATTTCCCACTGCCCAATGAACTATATTTTTGTCTGTAAACTTGAATGTGACACCAAATACATGTTCCCATTCAATCCAAACATTGTTAAATAACACTGTTGGTGATTTACGAAAAATCATAAAGCCATGTATTTGAACCTCATGCACTCCTTGAACTGTTAAATAAATAAAGACTAATAACAATTGAATAAGACACCAAAAGTATGAGTTGGGGAAGTAAAATGCTGCATTAACAGTTAATAAGGTTAATTTATATAGAGAATCATCCTAACAAATGAATCCAACTTTTTTTTCATTCAGCTCCTGAAATTTTTCAAGTCTTTTTTTTTTTTATATCACTGAAACAGCTATAATAGGTATACTTTGTTTCTCAAATAAGAAATGACTTTCATTAATTACAATTCTATGAGCATCAAGTGCTTAATTAGATATGAACTGAATGAAATGTGTGCAAAGTAAGCACATTCCAAAAAACCAGTAGTATTTGACATGGTTATTGCTTGTTTAATGTGTTATAAAATTAGTTTATCCCAACTTTTTTTTCAAGTTTCCACTTGTTTGTGGTACACAATACCTCTCAGAATCAATTCATGTGATTCACTTCTCTATCTATGCTATACCAGTGATTGGTTTCAAGACATTTTCTACCTAATCACCCAAGCCTCAGGTCAGGCTTTTCTGTTAACTACTGGTTCAACCAAGCTGGCTGATAACTTTTACACTTTATCTGACTGAATTTTTTATATCTGCTGGCAGAAGCTTTAATAGACTTATTGTGCCCATAGCAACCCTGCTGTTCACTGAGTATTTTACACTTCCTCCTACGTCTCTCATTGACAATCTCCCATTGAGGAAGTGTGATCCCTTCCCCCACCAAATAAAAATAAGAATACAAGTCCAACTAACCAGTTCCTCTGAATATCGTCATGTTACCTTGCTCACACTCCAACAGCATGTCAAGCCATAAAAAACACTCGTCTTGACTCAATCCAGTCTAACTTGCTCACATGAGACTGTTGGATAATCATTCCATAGCACTGAAAACCTTTTACCCCTCCAACCCTTCATAGGAGGACCCCTGCCCCACATTCCTTCCACCCCAAATTACATACCTTCATCATCATCCTATTCTACTTCATCCTCTCTAAATGCCCAACCCACCTCAACAACCTCTCCTCAGCCCTCTGAATTATACTTTTGCTAACCCCACTCTGGCTTCTTATCTCCAAGTTACAAATTCTCCATATAACATTCACACTACAGCTTGATCTCAAATTTGACATTTCTACTGCCTCCAGCCTCCTCGCTGAAAAGTTTAGAGCTCATGTCTCACACTCACATAAAAGTGCTGGTACCAGTATACTCTGGTACACTATCCTTTTTTGCCTCAATAGATAAACTTCTCTTTCCACAGATGCCTCAACACACCACCTACCTTTTATCCCTTGTCTATCCTGTGGTTCACCTCATCTTTCATAGACCCATCTGCCAACATGCTCACTCACAAATACAGTGGACCCCCGGTTTACGTTCACCTCCAAACTCGAACAATTATGTAAGTGTATTTTCGTAAGTGCTTTTGTAAGTGTATTTTTGGGGGTCTGAAATGACTAATCTAATTTACATTTTTTCTTATGGGAAGAAATTCGTTCGGTAACGGCACTCAAACAGCATTCTGGAAAGAATTTTCAACGTAAACCGGGGGTCCACTGTAAATGAATACAATCACTTGTTTCCCTCAAATTTGATATTTAATCTTTCATTACTTAGACTTTTGGTTACCCCTCATCACCTTCCCCTTTTCTATGGTCACTTTTAATTTCCTTCTTTCACATACCTCCCAAATTTCTCCACCAAACTTTGAAATTTCTTTCCATTATCCCCAAAAGAACTGTCACTGGCAAAGAGCAACTATGACAACTGGCATTTTGTATCAATTATCTTTCAATCCCACACCACTTCCCAACACCCTATCATTCACTTCTTTTACAACCTCATCTACAATTATGTTAAACAACCATGGTGACATCACACATTCCTGTCTAAGGAGTACTTTCACTGGGAAATTTTCCCCCCCTCTACTACATGCCAAAACCTGAAACTCACTATCTGCTATCACTATCTCATTTACTGCTTTTAGTGACCTGCTGCCTATTCTATACATCTGCAACATTTGTCACATTGATTCCCTTTCAACCCTATCATATACCTCTTCTAGATTAATGTGACAACAGTTCCTTACCTTTATCTAAGTATTGTTCATTTACATACTTCACTGTAAAACATTTGATCTACACACCCCTTCTTAAATCTTCTGTGTTCCTTTGTCTTATTCCAAAATGTTTCAATAATAATTCTACCACATATACAGGATTGCCAAAAAAAAAAAAAACTGCATGGGCAATTTATATAAAAAAATATGAATAATTTTTTTTTTTTTTTTAGAGAAGTCCCATTTTTCATTTTCATTTTTTCAAGTTTTTATTTTACTGAATGTTTTTATAATGTACTATTAATGCTTTTTAACTTTTATGTACTATCATATATTGACAAAATTATATTTGATTATTTTGGATTATAAATGCTGCAGCAAGGAGGAGGATGGAGGCAGTGGAGATATCGTGTTGAAGGTCAATGCGTGGTGTAAACATTATGCAGAGAATTCGTAGTGTGGAAATTAGAAGGTATTGTGGAGTTACTAAAAGTATTATTCAGAAGGCTGAAGAGGGGTTGTTGGGGTGGTTTGGTCATTTAAAGAGATTGGAACAAAGTAGAATGACTTAGAAAGCGTGTAAACCTGTAGTGGAGGGAAGGAGAGGGGTAGGGGTCATCCTAGGAAAGGAAAGAGGGAAGGGGTAAAAGAGGTTTTTGTGTGCAAGGGGCTTGGACATACAGCAGGCAGTTGTGAGCATGTTAGTTAAGAGTGAATGGAGATGAATGGTTTTTGGGACTTGACGAGCTGTTGGAGTATGAGCAGGCTAATATTTTGTGAAGGGATTCAGGGAAACCAGTTAGCAGGACTTGAGTCCTGGAGGTTGGAAGTACAATGCAAGCACTTTAAATGAGGTGTTTGGGATATTTGCTGTTTGGAGTGACATCTGAACTGTCATATTGGAGCACCTCTGCAAAGACAATGATTGTGTGAATGATGGTAAAAGTGTTTCTTTCTTTTTTGGGTCACCCTGCCTCGGTGGGAGATGGCCACCATGTTAAAAAAACAAAAAAAAAACATGAGTCAACCCTTTCACTATTTCACACACAGATCCACATCAATTAAGCCAGTGTCACTTACATAGATCTACGTTACAAGCTCAGCTCCCTCAGATAAGCTGTGAGAGGTAAGTAGTAAATTTTAGCCTAAACATGAGAGAATGAGTCTGTACAGTGAGTGTGCACAGTATAAAAAATCCTACCCCAGGCAGTGCATGATGGGAAAAACAAGCCTCTGACCTTGTGTCTGGTTTACAATAGCAATACTGAGTTGTTTTCCAGGATGGTTTTTATGGTTTTATTGGCTGTTTCTTGGTATCCTTTCAGAGAAAGGAAGATATACCACAGAAACAGAGATTATTTTGGCTGGTTTCAAGATCAGAAGTAAATAACAAAAAGGCACAATACCATGACTGGAACAATACACAAATAACCCTCTCCTATGTGTGGGTTATTTGTGTAAGATCAGAAGTATAACTTGAAATCAAGCTCAAAGTAGCAGAAACATTCAATTTCTGACGATTTTCTTGAAGATGGGTAAGGCCCCCTACATCCCCCAGTCTGTATTATGGATTTTTAATAGATTCGATTCAATTATTGGACATTGCAGACCGTGACTAATCATTCCTGGCTATATTTTATCATCTGAGAAGTACATTACAATCTTTTGAAGCACAATATAGACAATTACTGTCTGAGGAGGGACTGATAAACCACTTGGTATAACACTACTCAGATTTCCCTCTAAAATACCATAAAAAGGAGTTTTATACCACCTTTAGATCAGCACAGCTCCAGTCTTGTGTTTTCTTCAAGTGGGATGATCCTATTTTCTAATGTTAGTGCTTCCCTGCCATTTGGACAAGACACTGGTTTGAGCTCCCTGGTCACATGATATTATTATAAGCAATATCATGTTTAAAGTGAAAACGTATAGGAAAGAGTATGGTGATGAGGATTACAAAAAAATTAGGTAACAAAAGACTGGATATCAGATTGGAGGGAGAGAGTATGGCGGAGGTGAATGTACGTATTCAGATATTTAGGAGTGGACGTGTCAGCAGATGGGTCTATGAAAGATGAGGTGAATCACAGAATTGATGAAGGGAAAAAAGGTGAGTGGTGCACTGAGGAGTCTGTGGAGACAAAGAACTATATCCATGGAAGCAAAGAGGGAAATGTATGAGAGTATAGTTATACCAACGCTCTTATATGGACGTGAAGCATGGGTGGTTAATGTTGCAACAAGGAGAAGGCTGGAGGCAGTGGAAATGTCGTGTCTGAGGGCAATGTGTGGTGTGAATATAATGCAGAGAATTTGTAGTTTGGAAATTATTAGGAAGTGCGGGATTACCAAAACTATTATCCAGAGGGCTGAGGAGGGGTTGTTGAGGTGGTTCAAAATAGAATGACTTCGAGAGTGTATAAATCTGTAGTGGAGGGAAAGCAGGGTAGGGGTCAGCCTAGGAAAGGTTGGAGGGAGGGGGTAAAAGAGGTTTTGTGTGCGAGGGGCCTGGACTTCAAGCAAGCATGCGTGAGCGTGTTAGATAGGAGGGAATGGAAACAAATGGTTTTTAGGATTTGATGTGCTGGCATTCCGGACTTGAGTTCTGGAGATGGGAAGTACAGTGCCTGCACTCTGAAGGACGGGTGTTAATGTTGCAGTTTTATAACTGTAGTGTAAGCGCACCTCTGGCAAGACAGTGATGGAGTGAATGATTGTGAAAGTTTTTCTTTTTTGGGCCACCCTACCTTGGTGGGAAACAGCCGATATGTTAATAAAAAAATATAATAAATTGCTATGAGCTTCCCAATCATTTAGACATGATACTGCTTTGAGCTTCCCAGTTATTTAAATATGATAATGCTTTAGGCTTTTCAGTCATTGAAACATAATACTGCTTTGGGCTCTCCAGTCATACAGACATGACGATACTGCTTTAGGCTTCCCAGTCATTTAAAACATAATACGTACTGCTTTGGGCTCCCCAGTTATTAGGACATGACACTGTTTTGGGCTCCCCAGCCATTAGGACATGACACTGCTTTGGGCTCCCCAGTCATTAGGACATGACACTGCTTTGGGCTCCCCAGCCATTAGGACATGACACTGTTTTTGGGCTCCCCAGCCATTAGGACATGACAATGCTTTGGGCTCCCCAGCCATTAGGACATGACACTGCTTTGGGCTCCCCAGTCATTAGGACATGAGTCCTAATGACTGGGGAGCTTTTTGACTGATGACCTTTGGGTTCACCAGTCATTTGGGCATGATATTGCCTGTTATTTATACTGGTGTATGTCATAACAATTTAAATGCTATGTCAGGATGGGTTAACAAGTCTAACAGTCCTTTTAAGGCCCAGGTCTTTCCAGGCTAGACACTGGAGAGGTCCACAAAAACTAAGCTTGAAATTTTATTGTCACACCCTATCATTATGTTCCACTCATAAAAAAATCCATGCCAAATTTTAAAAATTGAGGGGTTCATTTAGGGGTGCCACAATGATCTCAAACTTACCAACTGTCCTCACCCCCCCAACCATATAATGAGAATTCCTGTTTTCTGAAGAAATACCTACAATCCTGAAAACAAAGAAGGGAGGAGGGAAGGGGAGGGGATGGGGGAGGGGATGGGGATGGGAGGGGGATGGGAGGGGGAGGGGAGGGTAGTGGAGGGGGAGGGGGAAGGAGGAGGAGGAGGAGAAGACAAAGTTGATGATCAAGAAGATGAAGAAGAAAGGGATGGGGGATTCACATTTTGTAGGGGTGAAATTCTGGTGTCAATGGGACACCAATAAATAAAGTCTAACCATCATAAAACTTTACACAAACAAATTTTAGCCAAACAGGAACACAACTAAGGGGAGAGGCAAAAGAATTTCAGAAACAGATTTTTACTCCAACAGTGAACCATCCTGTCATTGGGGCACCTCTAAACAAGTCCAATTGAAGCAAAACTTGACACAATTAGTTTTATCCTTTTTGGCTAAAATGAAGGGAAAAAATGACAGAAATTCAGAAATCAATTTTGTATCCCAATCATTGGACCACCCTACTAGATACTCAAAAGATAAGTGTGAATCTTTAGAGCCTTGTATATACTCACTCTGTGACCCATGAGAGGACCAAAAACCATTTGTCTCCATTCACACCTATCTAACACCTTCACACACGCTTGCTGGAAGTCCAAGCCTCTTTCCCACAAAATCTCCTTTACCTCCTCCCTCCACCCATTTTGAGGATGACCCCTACCCCTCCTTTCTTCCTCTACAGATATAATTATTTTTTATAAAAACACAGATTCATAGTTGTGAACAGGACTACTTATGGTGAGAGAGATCATGGAGGGTGCTGAGCAGCAAAAGACAGTTTGCAGTCAGTAGCATACACTATACCACAATATCTTAAACTACTTTTCCAAGCAAGGAAGTGGTCTGATAAGTGAAACTGAAACACTGCTATATATGTGGTTAGATGACTAGCACCAAAAAAGGAATGCCTCTTAGCCTTAAGGTGCCACTAGTCAATTTTTTTGCAAAATAAATATCATCAAAGATGTATCCCCTTGTTAATGAGAACTTACATTTATTCTGAAAAAGTTAAAATATCAAAACAAAAGTATTCAGAATCTCATCACGAATGTTGTTATTGTTGTTGGTTAAAGGGCTACAACCCATTGATGAATTCAAACAATACAACAGTGCAATGTTTGCCTATGGTTGCAATATTGTCTTCTGCTGCCCAGTGCCCTCTGCACCACAGTGAAGCAGCACTGCCTGTTACCTGGAAAAAGGTAATGTGAAGACCTGCCTATTATAAGTTAATTTGAAAATGTGACCCAATACCATGCTCACTGCTATAGTATGACCCACTTACTACTGCCTGCATTGGTGGTGACATGCAGTGCATCCCATTGTTACAATAACAAAATTTAGTTAAACAAGTATTATATAATACATTTCAAAAAAATAATTTCAACTTAACCAATAAATTTACTTCTACTATTAGTTAGGTCAAAAAAACCTCCCTAACCAAAAAAAAAAAACATACACATATATATATATATATAACCAAGACTACACCATGTCTTTAAATTTTCATCCATAATTTTAAGAAATCTTGACATGCAACTTTTGTCAGTATGTGTAGTTCATATAAATGTAGTGCAACTAATACTGTACATCACATTGGTAATTACATGCCAACATAAAAGCTAAAAATGCTTGTTCTAATTATTAACACATGTATTTGTTGTATTAAATACATCTTAAAAATACACATGCACTTGAAAATCTTCCACCTACATTTCTAACACCAACCATTTTTTAATGAACCTTAAAAATATCAAGAGCACAGGCACAGCATAAGCAGAAAAAGCCAATCCAAAATACAGCTAAGATGATGGCTGCACACAAATCATAAGAGCAGTTTAGCACCCACAGCAACAAAATCTTATTGTATTTCAACATTGTTTTCATAGCTTCAGCAACTTACATGACTGAGAGACTGCACCTTATGAATGTTCTCTAGACTTTGTGCTAGGCCTCCCTCCCCAAATCTCTCCAGCTGCATATGTCGTGGGGGAAGAGGAGGAGCAGGGGTCAAGGAAGTTAATGAAGGGGCTGATATCTGAGTGACTAGGGAGCGGTTACGTGCTGGGAGTGGAGGGGGAATTTCAGAGACTGAACGTGTATGTGAGTGCTGGGAGTGGGAATGTGGGAGGGAAAATGATGGACGAGAAAGAGGGGGAGAGCGTGGGGAGGAGCGAGGGTGCGAGTGAAACTGAAAACAAATACAACACATCATGACATAACATAAAAACAAAAAAAGAAATCAAATTATGCATTAAATTTTCTAAACAATTCAGTCTTCTAGTTAAACATCACATTAGTTGGCCACAGCAAAAGCAGCAAGTATATGCAGAGTGCCATGGGCACATTACAAGCTTGGTGATCTTCACACATCCAGAACACCTCTTCAAAAGTCTGAGCATAAGAATACAGATTACAAGCCCATCACATTGTCTCTTATATAGTGTGAAAGACTGCTCGAGTTATTACAATGCAGTAAGTGGCATTATCCAGAAAAAAACACTAAACCAAGTTATCAAAAAATGAGATATAAAACAAAGATAAAAATTAGTGAAATTAGCAAAATCTTAAACTTAAAATGCATTAATAGCAAATAATTATCATTATGTTTATTTTAGGTGCTTTACATATACTGTATTTAAATAAAAATTATCATAACTAAAAATTGAACAGTATTAAATAAATTAAAAAAATAAGTAAAATTAAATAAAAGGCTTACTTGAGCTTCAACGTCTTTCATGTTCTTGAGTTCTTCCTGTATTTTCGATATTTGACGATTAATAGAGTCCAACTCCTTCTCAAGGCTTCTCTGCAAAGCCTGCAAATGGTAAACAGTGACTACTGACAACAAGATAACACCTAAAGACTTGGCCATATTTAGCGATTTCACTATGTAAAGAATACACAAAATAATAAATTATTTCAGAGGAAATATTTAATTAAAAGTTATGTAAAACAAATTAAATTGTACAAAACCTATAAAAACATGTGAAAGAAATAAAAAAAATAAAAATAAAAATGAGGTAAAGTAAAAAGTGCATCAAATAAAAACAATCTTAAAGAGAAGAATTAATTTAAGAAAAAAAATCTTAGCCTGTGATACAGTGTACAGGCATATCTCGTTAATACCATGCTTCACTTTAGAGTGCTTCGCTAATATGACTTTTTTCAATTATTTTGTTTATTAACACATCAGCCGTCTCCCACCAAGGCAGAGTGGCCCGAAAAAGAAAAACTTTTATCATTCACTCCATCACTGTCTTGCCAGAGGCATGCTTACACTACAGTTATAAAACTGCAACATTAACACCTCTCCTCCAGAGTGCAGGCACTGTACTTCCCATCTCCAGGACTCAAGTCCAGCCTGCCAGTTTCCCTGAATCTCTTCATAAATGTTACCTTGCTCACTCTCCAACAGCACGTCAAGTCCTAAAAACCATGTCTCCATTTGCTCCTATCTAACACGCTCACGCACGCTTGCTAGAAGTCCAGGCCCCTCGCACACAAAACTTTCTTTACCCCCTCCCTCTAACCTTTCCAAGGCCGACCCCTACCCCGCCTTCTCTCCACTACAGATTTATACACTCTCGAAGTCATTCTATTTTGTTCCATTCTCTCTACATGTGCAGTGATGTGCATATCAGCTGACGAGTACCATTTTGTTACATGCACTCAAACTGTTTACTGCATTTGTGCATTTTGCATCTCAGTATTGTATTCTGGCATTTTTCAAGATTTTCCATACTTTTTACTTGTGTTATTGTTATTACTGTAATTATTAATTACAATACAATGGCCCTAAGTTTAATGCTAGTGAAAAGAAGTCGCAAGCCTCTCACTTCAAATCAAAAGCTAGAAAGGCACGTCGAATGCCGATATAGAAGCTAGGTTATCACAGTTATCACAGTAATTAACTCAAAGGAGAAGTTCTAGATGGAAATTGAAGTGC
Organism: Cherax destructor; assembly: GCA_009830355.1. Classification (NCBI taxonomy): domain Eukaryota; kingdom Metazoa; phylum Arthropoda; class Malacostraca; order Decapoda; family Parastacidae; genus Cherax; species Cherax destructor. Next base: position 65,468 of record WNWK01005250.1, on the reverse strand, counting down.
TACTCCAGTGAACATGAAAGTGATAAGAAAGCGAAACAGCCTTATTGCTGATACGAAGAAAGTTTTAATGGTCTGGTTAGAAGATCAAACCAGCCTTCCTTCGATAATTCTTCTAAAATATTCATTCGTAAGTCACCATAAGAAAAGGACAAAAATATTTTAAGGTTACAAATACATACAGTACAGCAGCATTTTTTTATTTCTTATTTTTACTTTTGCATCTTTTTTTAGGTCAAGTGCTATTGCACACTTAATAAATGATAACATAAACACATTTTTAGGCTTATAAAAGCACTGGCAAGTTAAAAAAAAATGCCTGTGATTTGCTTACAGCGATATTCTCTTTGCAGCGGTGGTCTGGAAGCTAACGTCCCGTATTCGCAAGGTATGTCTGTACTGAGATAAGCTTATGAAGACAATAAAAACAATTAAACAAGGCTAACTTCTCATAACTTTATTGAAAAATAATGGTATAAGTAATGAAAATGCTACTTTTTTTTTTTTTTTTTTTCAACAAGTCGGCCGTCTCCCACCGAGGCAGGGTGACCCAAAAAGAAAGAAAATCCCCAAAAAGAAAAAACTTTCATCATCATTCAACACTTTCACCACACTCATACATAATCACTGTCTTTGCAGAGGAGCTCAGATACTACAGCTGAGAAAAGTCCCTCCCAGCTGTCACTATCTCAGACCCCTCCTTTAAAGTGCAGGCATTGTACTTCCCATTTCCAGGACTCAAGTCCAACTAAATCAAAAATATTAGAGTGGACGGAGGCTTGAACCATGGTCTGTAAATATAGCAGGCCGAACGCTGTGCCACTGCGTCAGCTACTGCTGATACTAATAATGATGATATGAGTGACTGATGCTATGATGGTAACAATCACTAAGTGCTTGTAAATTTTAACAATATCAAATGATTAAGTACTGAATGTGAAATACTGCTAGAACCAAGAATCCGCGGTTTTGGTTATCCATGGATAACTGTGGCCCAAAAATACCTCTTAATTTTGCATAATAATGGCCCCAAAGTGCAAAAGTAGAAAAGATGGCAGTTCTTCGAAGCCTAAGAGAAGCCGTGAAGTGCTTCCCACCAGTAAAAAAATGTGGTAATTCTTCACTTATTGTGCATAATTTATCAATTAAACTTTATAATAGGTGTGTATAGGACTTATATAGTATAGGGTTTGCTATTATCACCAGTTTCGATATCCACGGAAGGTCCTTGGAACACATCCCTCACAGTCTTACTATATACTAAATGGATGAGAATCTTTTTCTGTTTCTGAAGGTAATAACACCAAAAGTATGAAATCTGATGGAAAACTTACAGAATTACAAAGGCATAAAGTTAGCAGTCTGGGTGCAATTTATGCCAGCAATTCTGCCAACTGAGACCTATTTTAAGCCAATTCTTAGCTATTTCGCTAGTATGCCTTTCCTTCTATTGACTGAGCACAAGAAACATTCCAGGCACTAGAACAGCATTTTCTCTGTTCATTAATCACATCCTCAGGCCTCTCCTATATTACAAGTGCCTATCCCTGCAATATGGAATATCACAGGCCCTGAACATTGATACAACATTACATACATTGAAAATGTGCATGTAATTGTGGTTTTCTAATGCTAATATTGTGTTCTCTTGTCTTTTCAGATGTCTGAGAAATTTGTGAAGGATCAAGAGCCCACAGGAACATTGACTGTACTGCCACTGATCATGAACATGACTCTGAGAGTGAAATTCTCTAAATGAAGTGGAAACTGAGGACTGTGTGAGGTATAGCACAACAAAACCTCACTGGCCAATACATGCAAGAAAGTTGTCATGTAAATTGTACCTCAGGAAAAAGATCCATGTCAAGTCAACTATTCCTTGTTCAGTCTGCCAACCACTGCATCAATCTATTCAGATCTTCCTGTAGCACTCTAGTGCCCTCATCAGAATTAATCCAATGGCCTTTTTGATTACTCTGTACATTAGCTAACAGTATATAGTACAGTGGAACCTCGGTTTTTGTTTGTCCTGGTTTTCGTCGAATTAGGCATTCGACAACTTTTTTTGTGAAAATTTTGTCCCAGTTTTCGTTCATCACCTCGGTTTTCGTCAGTCCGCCGTACCGAACGTATCCACCTGCCCGTGCCCACACAAAGCATCCCACATGATAACGACATATAAAATACTGAGAGGAATTGACAAGTTGGACAGAAACAGAATGTTCCAGAGATGGGACACAGCAACAAGGGAACACAGTTGGAAGTTGAAGACTCAGATGAATCACAGGGATGTTAGGAAGTATTTCTTCAGTCACAGAGTGGTCAGGAAGTGGAATAGTTTGAGAAGCGATGTAGTGGAAGCAGGTTCCATTCATAGCTTTAAGAAGAGGTATGATAAAGCTCATGGCGCAGGGAGAGTGACCCAGTAGCGGCCAGTGAAGAGGCAGGGCCAGGAGCTATGAATCGACCCCTGCAACCACAACTAGGTGAGTACAACTAGGTGAGTACACGTTCTGAGTCAGTCTGGCTTTGTTTCTCTTCGAGTGAGCATTACCCTGCGCGTTTATCCGAAAAATTTAGTAATACTCCATTGTTTTTTGTGCTTGTTTATTGAGTGTGACTGCTAAATAAGCCACCATGAGGCCAAAGAAAGTTTCGAGTGCCAGCCCTTTGATAAAGAAGGCAAGAAACACGATAGAATTCAAGAAAGTACGAAAGTGGAAGAGTTGGTGGATGACCACAAGGAAGAGCTATCCACTGAAGAGCTGCAACACCTTCAACTGGAACAGCAACAGACCGCAGCTGAGGAAATTGCTTCAGAGGAGGAGGAAGAGAGAGGGGAGAATGTGCCTTCTTCAGTGATTAAGGATATGTGTGTAAAGTGGAGTGAGTTGCAAAGTTTTGTGGAGAAATATCACCCTAACAAAGCTGTTGCAAGCTGTGTCTGCAACATGTTCAATGACAATGTCTTGTCCTATTTTAGGCAAATCTTAGAGACACCAGAAACAGACCTCTCTGGACAGATTTTTTGTGCGATGGGTCCAGTGACTCTCAAGCTGGTCCTAGTGCCAGTAAAAGACAAAGAAGGGAGGTAACCCCAGATAGGGACTTGATACCTGAAGTCCTTATGGAGGGGGATTCCCCTTCCAACCAATAACCTCTCCTCCTCCCTCTTCCCTCCTCACGTCTTCCATACACCAACAAGAGTCTTCAATAAAGGTAAAAGTGATATTAAATGTTCATTTATCCATTTCATTAGTCATTTAGTATATTTATTTCTCATTGTTTTCTGTATGTAAAACTATAGTTGTTCTCTATAAAATGCATTTTTTGTTAATACTTTTGGGTGTTTTAAATGGATTAATTGGATTTACATTATTTCTTATGGGAAATATTGCTTCAGTTTTCGTCGAATTCGGTTTTCGTCAGACTTTCTGGAACGAATTAATGACGAAAACTGAGGTTCCACTGTACCTACTAGTCCCTGGAGACTGTGAAGATTCATCAAGACAATATTGTACTACCTAATCTCATAGAAAAAATGTGTTAAAAATGACCCAAGTATACAAGTTAATGATGGAGAAATCATACAGATATCTGATAACCCTAGATAAAAAGATGACATTAGTAATGATCAGTTGTCCAGGATTATTAGAAATCAGGTCATGATTTTTTATGCTCACGAAATCGTAATGACACGATTGCAAACAAACCATACCACGGGTGGGGTTCGAACCCGCGGCCTGGAGTTCTGAGACTCTGACCGCGGGTTCGAACCCCCCATGGTATGGTTTTGATGTTCTACTGTGTATGGCTTCATTAACAAAACTTCAGATTAAATATTAGGAAACATGTCAGTAAGGTTTTGAAAGTGAAAAAACAAACATTGATGAATACAGTACAGTGGACCCTCGGTTAACGAAATTAATCCGGTCCAGGAGCTATTACTTAATCTGAATCTTTCGTTATCTGAAACCTTATTTCCCATAAGAAATAATGTAAATACAATTAATTCGTTCCACAAAAAATAATCACTCAAAAAAAAAAAAAAATAACATTTACTTACCTTTATTGAAGAGTTGCAGGCATCTGGAAGGTAGAGTTGCTGACAGGGGCAGGGTGTTAATGGTTGGAAGGGGAATCCCCCTCCAAAAGGACTTCAGGTAACAAGTCCCTCTCTGGGGTTACTTCCCTTCTTTTTCTTTTAATGCATGAATGCTACACTCCCTGCATGCCTGCTACACTCCCTGCATGCCTGCTGCACTCCCTGCATGCCTGCTGCACTCCCTGCATGCCTGCTACACTCCCTGCATGCCTGCTACACTCCCTGCATGCCTGCTACACTCCCTGCATGCCTGCTACACTCCCTGCATGAATGCTACACTCCCTGCATGAATGCTACACTCCCTGCATGAATGCTACACTCCCTGCATGAATGCTACACTCCCTGCATGAATGCTACACTCCCTGCATGAATGCTACACTCCCTGCATGAATGCTACACTCCCTGCATGAATGCTACACTCACTGCATGAATGCTACACTCCCTGCATGAATGCTACACTCCCTGCATGAATGCTACACTCCCTGCATGTCTGCTACCACTGGGGTGCCACTAGGAAGCTTCTTTGGACCCATGGTGACTTATTTCACAGTGACAATCACTAAACCACCAAAAAAGACACCAAATATATTGTGAATCTTTGAAAGAGCGCGCTAGGTAATGTTCTCTCAATGGTAAACAACGCTTCACTGGCGTCCTGCGCTTGCGCGGAGCAGGTGGACATGTCTAATACCTTTCGGTAACCGAGGAATTTTTCGCTAACCGATTACGAAAAAAGCTTACGTTTTCCGAAGCTTACGTTAACGGAACCTTTCGTTAACCGAGGGTCCACTGTACTTTATGAAACCTAGGTTGGTAGATAGGTAGTAGGATGGTAGACAGCAATCACCCACAAAGGTATTATTACTATATATAATTAAATCAAATGAAGTGCTAAACCCAAGAGGAGTCATACAATGCTGCAGGTAGGGATGAACGAAAGGACGAATGTGCAAAGGTGATGAGGGAGTGACTGGCAAGTGTGTGCAAGGACACGGGTTAGTGGGGCTAAGGGAGAAAGAAAGAGGAAAATTAAAATTAAAATCACTGTTGATGCCAGCTGTAATATCAGAAGATTTCATTGTACTGTAAATACATGTTTTACAGTGGTCTTTAGGGCACACAGGTGTTAGGTCACACAAAAAATACATTATGTTTATATAGCCCAGAGTATTCCCTCAAAACTGAATATACTGTATATCATAATAATTAGCAAAGGATAACTCCATGGAGAAGTGGAACAGAATTCTTCCTCCGTAAGCCATGCGTGTCATAAGAGGCGACTAAAATGCCAGGATAAAGGGGCTAGTAACCCCTTCTGTTTATATTACTAAATTTAAAAAGAGAAACTTTTGTTTTTTCTTTTTGGGCCACCCTGCTTCGATGGGATACGGCTGGTTTGTTGAAAGAAGAAGAACTCAATATAGTAAACAATGTGACTTATGTATTTATGTTTTAAAAAGTATTACACCTGAAACAATTGTAATATCATAAGTGTTGGAAGACAAACGCTGTAAAAAATAAAAAATAAATATTTACACCAGTTTATTTTGTACATTCCAAGTGGAGCCATGTTGGGCTAAGCACTTCCCCATGTTTGAAGAACTTAAACACCATGAAGCACATCTAATATCATACACAACTACAGTAGTACATAGTGTTAAACATTAAAAACAATAAAAGAAAAGCAATCATAATTAGGCATCAATAAATTGTAAAATGTAAATATAGCTGGCGTATTTATGCTGCTACAGTATTGCCAATGAGTAATCATATTTTTGCCAACTTCAACACACCAAAAAACATAAGTTTATATCAAATTTTGCTCATTTTAGCCTTATCTGATTCATAAAAATGCACTCTTTCAGTCTGTAAGATTTTTTTTTTTTAAATCTTGCCCTGCACACAGGAAATTTAATTTTAAGCTATGCCACAATTAAGGGAATAGGAGATAAATAAGATAAGGAAACCAATGGGGTAAATTAATGTCTATGTGTTAAGAACAAAACTGGTGATATGCTGAATGAATAGGTCGAGGTATCGGAGAGAAGGAAAGCCTACCATAATTTAAGAAACTGCAAAATGAAACTGGAATAAAAAAAAAATTCACCAAGAAAACAATGTGATGAAAATATATCAGACAACAATGTATTACTAGTGTGTATAGCCAAAAAGAGCCATAAGTAGGAGAATGCGTGTCCCCTTCCTATATTCCCCAAGGTAGTGCTACCAATGGCAACTGAGGCCAACTAATCTACCTACAACATACTAATCATGCTCATACATACATGCAATGAAGCTGAGCTAGCATGTTTTATAAAGAAATTAAACACATAATATATTTTGTCATTCTCCACTGAAGCAGTTTTTTTCTACACACAGTGGTCATTCATGGTGACTTACTTGTGGGCTTGACTAACCTTAGAGGGACCTCTCTGAAGCTCTACCATAATATGATCTCTTACTCTCCACTGCTTTTCCAAGTACTTAGTCAACATTTTTCCTTTGTTTACTTCCATCTGATTTTGTAACTGTGTCTGTTAAAGGAAGGTTACTCATGTAAATGAAACTGCAAATATATTTGCCACTTATTTGTGAGTGTTGGTTCACATCTACCTTGACATTATGTATTACTATAAGCAAAAGAATTAAGAGAGTAAATAACAAATTTTCAATATGTATGCAGGACTGAAATATTTACTTTCAGCTTCTAAATAAATGATGAATTGTCAAGCCTATGAATATTTCCACAAATTTACTGGAGTAAAAATGTACACATACATTACACACACTCGCAGAAACGATGTAATTCTGCACAAAATATGAAGACTGTGAATGTATTATGTGATTAAGATATCTTTACTCACATTTACAGGCAATGGTGCAGTTATACGATCGTTTGACTTAGATTGTGTTGGTGTAGGGGGAAGTGGCCGGTGAGCAGGATCCTGGGGCGATGCTAGATTTGTGGTGTCACCTTCAGGACAACTTTGCAATGTCAGTTTCACAAACGGAGTTGCTGAGGATAATATAAAATTTATTAATGATGCTATTAAAAAGAATAAAAAGAATAAACAAATTCATCAGGTCTTCTAGTTATTTGGATTAAGTCAGGTGCTGTTCAAAATGACTAACTCTTGCTTGATATTCCTTTTCCATTTAACCTAAAAGTAATATAGCACATATAACCCTGCTTTATAATGATGCCGTAAAGGAAGTCTCATACATATTTTCTAAGCACAAAACAAATTACAGTGGTACCCCGGTTTACGATATTTTTTCATTCCAGAATGCTGTTCAAGTGCCATTACCAAACGAATTTATCTCCTTAAGAAATGTTGTAAAATAGACTAGTCCTTTTAGACCCCCAAAATTACACTTACAAAAGCATTTAAAAAAATAAACTTACATAAAAGGGTGAGTTTGGGGACCATCGTAAACCGGGGTACCACTGTATGTTCTTTCAAAGGTACATTAGTTTAGGATAATGACCAACAATAAATCTCATATAAATGTTATCCAAGTGTTATGCAGACTTACTGGACTTAGTACAATATACACAAGTCTATACAAAATGGGTTATATCAAGAGAACCAGATAAATCCAAAATACAATGATATGTAAAATCTTCACTACTTGCCTGTGGCATCAATATACAATTTGGACACGTCTAATTAAAGTTAAATAAGTATGAAATCTGCCTTCTGTAACAAGATTTGCTTTATTTATAAATATTAAATATAAAACACAGGACTTTGAGAGTTGCTATGCTATAGTAATTTAGGGTAATTTTTGCCTACCATGAGTAATAAAACTTTATTCAAGAAATAAAGTACTGTTCTTCATATCTGTGTACAGTACTACGTAAGAATTACACTTGCATCCAAAAAAAATAAGAAAACACACATCTGTAGTTTTTAATGACCTCTCCAATCTAAGTTTATTTTTTTCCATATGCAACACTTTTAACCCTTTAAATATAACATCACTAATTTTCACTCCATCTCAATAAAGTGACAGGGAAGGGCAACTGTAAATGTTAGCAAAGAAATTGTTAGAAATAAGATACGTACTCTTAACCCTTTCGAGGTCGGTGCCGTACTAGTACGTTTTACGCGCCAGGGTCAGTGCCGTACTAGTACGCGTAAATTCTAGCGGCCTCAAATTAAGCGGGAAATGGCTGGTAGGCCTACATATGAAAGACTGAGTCTGTGTGGTAAGTGTGCGCAGTATAAAAAAAATCCTGTAGCACACACTGCACGAGAAAAAAAAACTCCGACCGTATTTTTCGTCTTAAACAGTGACTTTGCAGTCTATTTTCGTATGGTATTTATTGATGTATTCTCGTTTTCTTGGTCTCATTTGATAGAATGGAAGATATATTACAGAAACAGAAATGATTTTGATTGGTTTAACGATGACAAGTACCTTGAAATTGAGCTCAAATTAGCGAAAATGTTCGATTTTTGCCAATGTTCAAGAGTAAACAAATCACGCCACACGTCCAATACACGTCAACTGGTGAGTCTAATATTCTTTCACAAGTGCGGTGATTTTATTTATACCATTTTTACAATGATGCAGTTGTATACATAACAGTAAATCTAGTTTTTTGTGAGAACAAAAATTCAAAATGGAAAGCAAAAATAATGTAAGAGGGGCCTGGAGATGTGACTAATGAACAGAGATGATGTTAGTTTAGTGTCAGGAATGTCTGTCTTGTTTATTCTGGACCCCATTTTGAAATTGGCATCGTTTGAAATTTGTGTGAAATTGGCCAAACTGCCAATTTCTGACCACTTTTTTGGGTAGTTGAAATTGGTAAATGGGCGATTTCTTGTACTCAATCGATAGAAGAAATAGAGTTCTAGCAAAATAGCTATGATTTTAGTAGAGTGGAACATTGGAATTGGCCAAAAATAGGTCTCAAAGTGGGTGAAATCGCCAATGTGTAAATATCGTGGAGACCGATAACTTCGCGAGCATAATTCCGTAAGTTTTCCATCAAATGTCATACTTTTGGTGTCGTTATGATCGGAAAAAGATTCTCTATCATTTCATAAGAAATTTGTTTTTTTCCAAAAAATTTCAACTCTTGAGAACGAGTTTGGGAGAGGGCCTGTCGACCCCCAAAGGGTTAATAACTTTCTCCATGGAAGCCAAAACATCTGTAACCAGTTAAGGAACATAAGCCAAGGATACCTGAAACCATCTAGTTATAAAACCTGAATAAAATTTAATTTCAAGTAGCTTTGTGCTTAGGCAACACACAGGATCAAATCCTTCAGTCCTTTTTCCATTAACCACTGAATTCCTAGTTAATGCAGTAAGTAATGCAAAGATATACTGTATTACTTTTTTCACATTTTCATGAGTAATTTCCTAATGGTAATTTGGCTGACTGAAAATTGATCTTTTAATTATCTAATTTATTCTCATTGTGCAACTTATGATTATCATGCAAGTTACATTAACTAGTTTAGCATCATTATGCATTAAGTGGTATCCAAGCACTCATGTAGCCATAGACAGTGACTACAGATAGTAACTAACACTACAAATTATGTCGCTTTATGAAGCAAAAAAGAACAAAAAACTACGGATACTCTATTGGTTGTTCACTGTTATTGAAAACTGTAGCTAATAATTTATAGGTATTGCATTAAAAATTACATTTTCATGCTATGATGTGCATCATCTATAGGCGAGCTAATAACAAGACACAGCATGTGAAAAAAGCAGTTACACTTGTAATAGTTAAGCATAACATACTTACAGAGACCCATTCATTCAAAAGAAATTAGGTTAAAGGAACATATGTTGACTGGAGTATGTGGTGCAAATAAAGTAATAAATTATGAAATGGAAGACTGAAATTGGATAAGGTAGAGAACCTAGAGGACTGGCTTAAAATACTAATAAACAAAAGTAAGGGACAGACAAATATGAGCAAAATAAGCCCAAGGCACATCAATGAACAGCGGGGAAGACAAAAATACAATAAAAATCAGGTGCATGAGAGACGAAGTAAAGCAAAGATACAGGAACCCTAAAGTAGGACAAGTAAGATCAACAAAGAAATGGCAGGATTGTTTAAAAGCAATCCAGATAGCAATAATCCAGACAGTTTTCTCACTAACAACTGTGAAATACATCAGATGAGCAAAGAGAAAGAGAATATCATAGGAAAGAATATCATAGAAAAGAGAAATACAGTGGACCCCCGGTGTTCGTCCTGCTCAAAACACTCCCTTTTATGTAAGTGTATTTTTGTAAATGCTTTTATAAGTGTAGTTTTGGGGGTCTAAAAGGACTAGTCTACTTTACATTATTTCTTAAGGGAATAAATTCGATTGGTAATGGCACTTGAACAGCATTCTGTTACGAAAAATGGACGAACACCGGGGGTCCACTGTAGAGCAACAGAGGTAAAACAGGAAGATAAAATGATAGCCGGGTGTCATGTAACAAGCAAGTAAAGGAATGACAGGATAAAAATTATCAAGATAGTTGTCATAAAATAAGAAGCAAGAGCAGCAGCACTGGATAGAAAAGCTGCACATAGTGAGGACAAAGACTATAACAGTCTTTGTATGAACAGGTGAGTTTAAACAACAAATAGGTATGCCACAAGAGGGAGAATTGAAGACAGGAATCAGAAATGAACAGTGGATAGCAAGGATCACTGGGGTAGAAGAATTACAATGGGAAGGAAAATGGGAAGGCCATGTACACTCCCTACATCCCATAAAGAAAGAAAGAGAGTCTGAGATTACTCAGGGTACCACTGTAGTAGTAATAGTAATAGTAGTAATAGTAGTAGTAGTAGTACAGTGGTACCTCGAGTTACGATATTTTTTTGTTCGAGAATGCTGTTCAAGTGCCATTACCAAACGAATTTATCCCCATAAGGAATAATGTAAAATAGACTAGTCCTTTTACACCCCCAAAAATATACTTACAAAAGCATTTAAAAAAATAAACTTACATAAAAGGGCGATTTTGGGGACCATCGTAACTCGAGGTACCACTGTAGTAGTAATACGTAGTATAGTAATAGTAGCAGTAATAGTAATAATAGTAAAAAAAAAAAGTATTAAACCCATATGGGTCATACGACTCCCACTTAAGAAATATGCAACATATGAAAATCTCTACTTAACCCTTTGGGGGTCGACAGGCCTTCTCAGAAAAGTGTTTCTGGGGTCGAAAATTGTTTGGAAAAAAAAATTAATTTTTTCTTATGAAATGATAGAGAATCTTTTTTCGATCATAACACCACCAAAATTATGAAATTTGATCGAAAACTAACGAAATTATGCTTTCGCGAAGTTATTGGTATCTATGACACTGACGCATCGGCGATTTCACCCACTTTGAGCCCTATTTTCGACAAATTCCAATGTTTCAGTCTCCTAAAATTATAGCTATTTCCCTAGAACTCAATTTCTTCTATCGAATGAGTAAAAGAAACTGCCTATTTACCAATTTCATCTACCCAAAATAGTGGTCAGAAAATGGCAATTTTCCAATTTCACACAAATTTCAAACGATGCCAATTTCAAAATAGGGTCCAGAGTAAACAAGACAGACATTCCTGGCACTAAAATAACATGTTCTCTGTTCATTAGCCACGTCTCCAGGCCCCTGTTCCATTACTTTTGCTTTCCATTTTGAATTTTTATTCTCACAAAAATAGAAGATTTACTGTTATGTATACAACTGCATCATTGTAAAAATGGTATAAATAATATCAGAGCACTTGTGCATGAATATAAGACTCGCCAGTTGATGTGTATTGGACGCATGGTGTGATTTGTTTACTCTTGAACATCGTCAAAAATCGAACATTTTCGCTACTTTGAGCTCAATTTCAAGGTACTTGTCATTGTCATACCAATCAAAATCATCTCCATTTCTGTAATATATCTTCCATTCTATCAAATGAGACCACGAAAACGAGAATACATCAATAAATACCATACGAAAATCGACTGCAAAGTCGCTGTTTTAATAGAAAAAAACGGTCAGAGTTTTTTTTCTCTCATTATGCAGTGTGTACTGCAGGATTTTTTTTATACTGCGCACACTGACCACACAGACCCATTCTTTCATATGTATGCCTACCAGACGTTTTCTGCTTAAATTGAGGCCGCTAGAATTTGGGCGTACTAGTATGGCATCAACCCCTGCTCGTAAAACATACTAGTACGGCACTGACCCCGAAAGGGTTAAGTAAATAAGTCATGGGCCTTGAGGCCATTGCAACCTTTGAACCCAACAAGTCGCAACCTTTGAACCCAACAAGTCGCAACCTTTGAACCCAACAAGTCGCAACCTTTGAACCCAACAAGTCACAACCCTTGAATCTAAAAACAATGAAACATGTGATGTTTCCTCACTACTTATCTTGATATTTTGATAATTTTTTTCATATTTTTTGTGTTATGCTCTCAGAAAACAGGGTATAAAACCCACTATGCCTCTAATGAACAGTATCTAATAGGAGTTTGATACTGAATTTTGTTAGACCAGTCCCCACCTGAAGTTTTAACATAGGTTCCTATGAGAAAACAGAATTTGCTCAACCAAATTTTTTTCTTAGTGAACCATTCATCTAGTCCCTAAGTTGTTAAGCAGGGATTCCACTGTGTAAGAGTTGTGTCATTAAGTAGGCACTAGTGTAGCATACAGATACAACAACACTATTAATAGGTTGGTAGTCATAGCCAAATGGCAAAGTTGACCAGGGTGTGTATATTTTTCTTGCAAGCAATGTCCAGAAAAAGTATATGCAAAAGAAACTAGTAAAAGTTTGAACAAGCATGTGTATAAACATAAAATAAATGTTAGAAACAGATAATACAGTACTTAGAGTGTTATATTTTGGCATGTACACAATTGTGACCCAATACTGATTACAACATTTATAAACTGGCATTCAAATCTGATAATTATATAAAAACCATAATTGTTGAATCAAACCTGATGGCCCAAATTCCAAACTTTAATTTATCTGAAAGATAATTTAATTTCAATACTATACATCACACCCATGTCAATATGCATCTCACTGAAAGACTTGACAATAGGAATGTTGAGAAAAACAGAAATCAAATACCTCAGGCTCAAATCAATAGAGGTCAAGCCACAGAAGGGTGGGGTTCAAACCCATGACAGGTGAGTCCTAAAATTCACAGGCCAGTGTGTTAACCACTGGTCTGAGAGTTTAGATTCACCTGTCACGGGTTCAAGTCCCACCCATTCCATGATTTGTTTGCAATCATCTTATTACAATTCTGTTAGTCAGAGGTCAGGTAACACCTGTTCATAGTCAAATTACTGGAGGTCAGGTGATACCTCTTCATGGCAAAGGTGGTGCCAAAGGGTAAAGGGGGGTTTCAGCCTCCAATAAAAATCCTCAGCCCCCAATAAAAATACAGTAGTAATAACAATGACACTGCTTCAAAATAAGTCTCCTTTCAACCAGATAGCCGCCTCATAACCCCCCAAAGTACAGAAATTTTGCTAGTGTCCCTGCTTCATGGTGATGATTAACTCATCTTGCACATTCCAGCTGAAAAGGCTGTGTGATATGGTGCAATATTAATTCCTTGTCTTCATTAAATAGTTGTTTAATCATTTATTTTCACATCATTGAGAAACCATTAGGATATACTAGATGTCCTTCACTTTATATGATACAGTGGTCCCTCGGTTTTCTTGCATCTCCAAACTCGAACATTTATGTAAGTGTATTTTCGTACGTGCTGTTGCAAGTGTATTTTTGGGGGTCTGAAATAGACTAACCTACGTGACATTATTTCTTAAGGAAGTAAATTCGTTCGGTAATGGCACTTGAGCAGCATTCTGGAACGAATTTTCGGCGAAAACCGAGGGACCACTGTATATATGTTCACAGACAATGGCACCTAAAAGCAACATTCAAACAAAATATGTACAACAAAGACACAAATCCATCACTTTTTAACAAATATTTACCAAAACAATGAGTTTACCACACAAATGCCACATGATCATATACAAAAACAGAAACGAATTTGATCCAAAAACTAAAAAAAAAAAATCCAAAATTTAGTCCTCCTCCTCCTCCTCCTCCTTTTCCTCCCTTTTATCTTTCAGTCTCCCTCCACCACCCCACCCAACCAGCCTGCTTTTGTGTGCACTAAAGCCAACACATTATAAACCTATGAACACATCTTCCTACTTCACTTTCCTCCCTCCATCCACCTTCAGTGCCAACTTTACAATGACACCACTCAACTTTGTCTGCTCATGTGCCCATTTTCTTATACTTGATGCAAGACTCCTAAATTGAAAACCACCATAAGCTTCTATTAAAAATATACATACTGGACTTCCCATGTCCAAATCTCTTTTTTTTTTTTTTTATAACAAACCTGCCATTTTCCACTGAGGCAAGATGACCCGAAAAAGAAGAAATAGTTTTTCTCCTTTTAGAAATAGTAATTTTAAAGAAGGGGTTACTAGTCCCTTGATTCCAGCATTTTAGTCACCTCTTATGACACACATGAAATATGAGGAAGGATTTTTTTTCAATTCTTTCTTATAAAACAGAATAAACCAGTTTAGAGTGAGATTTCAAGATAGTATATTGTTAAAAAAATCAAGTGGTACATTTATATTTTGTCTACGAACATAGAATGGAACAGATGAGGTGGAAAAGGTGGGTGGAGTGTTTGAGGCATCTATGGATACAAAGAATTTTCATCCATAAAGGGAATGTAGCAGAGTATAGTAGTACCAACAGTTATATGGGTATGAATGTGGGTTTTAAATGTTACAAAGAGGAGGAAGCTGAGATGTCATGTTTGAGGTCACTGTGTAATGTTAATATTATGCAGAGAATTCAAAGCATAGTGTAAGCATTGGGGGTTAACAAGAGTATAATGTAGAGAGCTGAGAAGTGTGTGTTGAGGCTGTTTTGGCATTTAGAGGATGGAGCAAAATAGGATGGCTGGGAGATTATATAAATTTGGGGTGGAGAGAAGAAGTGGTAGGGGTCAACCCAGGAATGGTTGGAAGGAGGGTATGAAGGAGGTTTTTGAGTGATGGGGGCCTGAGGATCCAACATGCATGTGTGAGTACATTAGACAAGGGTGGAGGCAAGTGGTTCATTTGACTTCATGTGCTGCTGTAGTTTAAGCAAGGTAACATATATGAAGGGTTCCTGGGAAATTGGTTAGGTGGGATTAAATCCTGGAGGAAGTCCAGTGCCTACACTCTAAAGTGATGAGAATGTTGCCATTTAGAAGGCCATCCGAACTGTGATGTCAGTATGTTTCTAATAAGAAAGCAGTTGAATGAATGATAGCAAATCAGTTTCCTCTTTTTTTTTGAGAAAGAGAGGGGGGGGGTAACCTACCATAGTGGGAAATGGCCAGTGCTAAAGAAAACTATAGCGAATTGTTAGCAGAAATGGGGTTACCAATTAAAACTGAATTCAAGTAATAAGAAACCGTATAGAGAAAGGGAAATCTGAATATGTAAGAGGAACTGAGAATACTGCACAAGCATCTGTTTAAAAAATAATTCAACTTGTACAATATTTACCATATATACAAAGTGAATGTGCCAAAAATATAGACAGCACATGCTTACAATGGTAATTTTGAAGAAGACTACCCACAGAAGTCAATACGTACTGTACATATACCAGTAAAAGAAAGTTCTAAACAGCAGACAAAAATGCTATACTAGGCACAAGCTATTGTCCAATAAATAATTCAGCCTGTACTTACCAGAGAGAGAGAGCGAATATGCCAAAAGACAAACATCATTAGTATAAAATATAAGCCATGCTACTCCTTAAAATATATATGATAAAGCATGCATTAGTGATACCTCTTATTTTCTTCATAAAAGATAATTACAGGTACTGTACACAAAAACAAATACTGCACCTATTAAGTAGATTATTGCTAAACTGCAGGTATTGTACAGCCAAAAATAATTGTAACATGCAGTTGGCCATAGTCTTGTAAATGGAAGACATTTTCTTTAAGCAGTTATTATCATAGTTAAAATATTACTGATGATTAAAAATATAAAAAATGATAAAAACAGAATTGAAATAAGGCAAAATTATTATTATAATATATTCACAGAAAGCGCTAAGCCCATGTGGATCATTCAACACTGCTTAACAAGGCAAAAGTAATACATATCCTAGTACAGTACTCTATAATATATTGTACTGAACAAAAACTTCTTTAATAAACTACCTAAAATGAAAAAAGTAAAACAAAATACAGTTTAAATTGTCTGTGCTTTATCGTCACTAAATTACGTACTGTATTCTCATATTTTCTTTAAATAAATATCCTAAGAAAAAAAAATTATAAATAGAATATATAGTGTACCTACATACAGTGGACCCTTGAAAATCGTCATTAATCCGTTCCAGAGTGTCTGCCAAAATTCAAAATTGACGATTCTCAAAACCATTTTCTCCATAAGAAATAATGTAGGTAAATCAAATTAATCCGTTTCAGACACCCAAAAGTATTAAAAAAATATTTTTTTTACATGAAATGTACATTTATCTACACAGAAAACAATGAGACATGAAGAATAAAACAATAATAATATGACACTTACCTTTATTGAAGAGTTGTTGATGTGTGGAAGATGGGAGGAGGGTAGAGGATGGAAGAGTTACTATTGTTTGGAAGGGGAATTCCCTTCCATAGACTTCAGGTACCAAGTCTTTTTCTGTGGTTACTTCCCTTCTTTGTCTTTTACTGCCACAGTATATTCATTACTTACTTTAAAATATTTGTAGTCTTAATGTAGGGAGAGAGGTGTGTAGTACAGTGGTACCTCGAGTTACGATGGTCCCCAAAATCGCCCTTTTATATAAGTTTATTTTTTAAATGCTTTTGTAGGTATATTTTTGGGGGTGTAAAAGGACTAGTCTATTTTACATTATTCCTTATAGGGATAAATTCGTTTGGTAATGGCACTTGAACAGCATTCTCGAACGAAAAAATATCGTAACTCGAGGTACCACTGTATTTATTTGTAGGAATTCAGTGTAGGTAGCCTGTAGACGTAGGTACATGTATGTAGCCCCCCACTCGGGGCTTCACTACACAGCCATATTATTACTATGTTCACTGAGTTTAATCGTTTCTAACAACTACCTTTAGATGCCATCATAAACAAAGGGAGAAGTAATGAATAATTCATGCCGAGAATTGTAAACAAACGCGTGTGAAGGGCGGTTACTGCACCAGACGCCAGATTTACAGTTTTTTCTAACGCTGCATCAGAGAAAACATAATGTTTACTCTCCACCCGACTCACCACTCGATAGCATATAAACATTATGTATATCAATGTTTATATGCTATATGATATGTAACGTGCTTCTTATATAATTTTGAAGAAAATATCATAGATGGAGTAATGAAAATGTCTATATTAACCTAAAATAAAACATTTAACCTAAAATAAGACATTTGTTTGAGCTTGGTGTGGGGAAGTACCCTGGCTGGTTTGTGTGGGGAAGTACCCTGCCTGGTATGGGAAAGTACCTTGTCTGGCGTGTTCTTTCTTGAATTCTATCGTGTTTCTCGCCTTCTTTAGCAAAGAGCTGGCACTAGCTTTCTTTGGGCCCATGGTGGCTTATTTAGTAGTTGCAAGCACTAAAACGAATGAAATACAGTGGACCCCCAGAAATTGGACATAATTTGTTCCAAAATGCTGTTCTAATGCCGTTAACAAACGAATTTGTTCCCATAAGGATAAATGTAAATTAGATTACGTAGTCCATTTCAGACCCCCAAAAATACACTTACAAAAGCACTTACAAATATACACTTACATATTTGTTCGAGTTGGGAGCAGTATGATTTCCGGGGGTCCACTGTATTAAGAAATGTATCGTATGAACACGTGAGGTGATCGTCACTCGCCGAGATACAATGCCAGACTGACGCTGAATGGTGTTTGTGTGCCCGCGGTGGCTGGGAGGCCACTTGAACGTGTTTCATACGACCGCCGATTTTTAAGCCAAAGGACGAAAATCAAGCCAATAAATAACAAAAAAGGCACAATACCGTGACTGGAACAATACAGCTGGCAGCCCGCATAGGGTAAGGACAAGAACACAGAGGGGAAAAAAATGTTGAAAATAAAATAAAGAAGGACAAATACAAGGAGAAATACAGAGGAGAAAGAAAGAGGAGACGAGAGAAGAGATAAAAGGGGAAGGAATCAGGTTAAGTCACGGGTGTTCTGAAGTTTGGAGCATTTAACAATGTAATGGGAGAGGAAAGCATCTACAGAGACAAAGCCAGGTCTAAGATTCATACAGGGAAAGTTGTGTATAAGGGAGGATTCAACCAGAAGGCGACTGTGAAAGTTAGACGTGGGGTAGACATTGTTAAATGTTCCAAACTTCAGAACACCCATGACTTAACTTGATTCCTTCCCCTTCTATCTCTTCCCCCTTCTCTTTCTTTCTCCTCTGTATTTCTCCTTGTATTTGTCCTTCTTTATTTTATTTTCAACATTTTTTCCCCCTCAGTGTTCTTGTCCTTACCCTATGCGGGCCGCCAGCTGTATTGCAGTGCTCCTCTCTCCCAGAATATGACTGCCTCCACTACTACTACTTCCCCTATTACTCCACCACTCTCTTGTGCCCTTCCCTGTCTGCTGCCTATAAATACCCCTTCTACCTGTTCTGTGTTAGTGTGACTTTGTAAATGGTCCAAGTCGGACCAAAACGTCATCATAAGCTCCTCTCTTCTATGTGCGGGTTGTGTGTGTATCAAGCCAATATTTTGGCGAAAAAAGTTGCCGAATTTCAAATTTGCCGATATTCATGGGTCCACTGTATAACTATTGACAACACACTGAAACATATTTAGCTCAATGTCATCTTTAAACTATTGTTATCAACCTGAGCCAAAAATCAAACCTGGTGGTTTGCAACATTTATAAACCACCATATTAATTTTGTGTCACTCCTACCTTGCTTATTTCCTGAGATCTTTCCCAGCTCATTTCTATCACAATCCCACTCAGATGTGCATACCGCAGCACTCCTTAATACTTCCACCCATTCTTTTTTATTTCTTAGTACAAACATGTCATGACTAATTCATTTATTAGATAATAAAACTAAAAGTAGATTTATTACCAAATGCTTTAAGTGCTTCAAGTTAATACTTAAAAGTTACTCCTTTGAAACAGGACATCAAAACTAAATATACACTACTGATGAATCAAAGAAAAAAATTTCAAAATAAAATTAAAATTAATTTTTTTTATAACTATCTCAACAACTAAGAATGATTATTTTTTTTTCTAACAATGATCAAGACAAAATGAAATGAACTTGAACACTGTAATATGTCTACTGCTCATTGAAAGTTTGAGCCAAAAATCAAACCTGGTGGTTTGCAACATTTATAAACCACCATATTAATTTTGTGTCACTCCTACCTTGCTTATTTCCTGAGATCTTTCCCAGCTCATTTCTATCACAATCCCACTCAGATGTGCATACCGCAGCACTCCTTAATACTTCCACCCATTCTTTTTTATTTCTTAGTACAAACATGTCATGACTAATTCATTTATTAGATAATAAAACTAAAAGTAGATTTATTACCAAATGCTTTAAGTGCTTCAAGTTAATACTTAAAAGTTACTCCTTTGAAACAGGACATCAAAACTAAATATACACTACTGATGAATCAAAGAAAAAAATTTCAAAATAAAATTAAAATTAATTTTTTTTGTAACTATCTCACCAACTAAGAATGATTATTTTTTTTTCTAACAATGATCAAGACAAAATGAAATGAACTTGAACACTGTAATATGTCTACTGCTCATTGAAAGTTTGAGTTAAATGCTTCATACCTTAAATGTATTAACATACTGCAGCATATCATTACAGAATTTTACTGAAGAAAAAATACTTTGGCCATTAGACGTGGAAATACAGTAGACCGTTGTATTACACTGTTTTATTTGGCATGTTTTGGTTACTGCACTATTGAAAAATTGCAGCACAGTTTTATACAACACTTTGTAAAATTAACTTAACACGGTACGGTTTGCAGGAGGGAAAAAAATCTGGAGCGTCACCCGCGGGATATTTGTGATAAGGAAGGAAGGCCTGAAAAAGAGTGTATGTTTAGCACAGGCTGGTTCCACAACTTTAAGTTGCATAATAAGTTACATAATATTAAGTTTTCTGGTGAAAGTGCTTCAGCTGATCATACAGTAGCAAGTAATTTCCCTGTTGAATTGCAGGAAATTATTTCTGAGGGTAGCTATGAGCCACATTAAAGTGTTTAATGCTGACGAGACAATTGTTTTTTGGAAGAAAATGCCAACAAGAACTTATATCAGTCAGCAAGAGAAAAGTGCACTGGGCTTCAAGGCAGCAAAGGATCTCATCATATTGCTCCTTTGTGGTAATGCGTCAGGTGATTTCAAGTGTAAGCCCATGGTTATTTACCGCTATATGAATCCTCATGCTTTGAAAGGTGTAGCCAAAAACACTTTACCAGTAATTTGGAGGTCAAACCAGTCAGCATGGATGACAGGAAATATTTATTGACTGGTTTAAGTATCACTTTATTCCTGAAGTCAAGTTTTACCTGCACAGCAAGAACCCTGCATTCAAGGCTCTCTTCGTTCTTGATAATTCCCGTACTCATCCACAAGCTTTGCTGGATGTGACCCCACATGTAAAAGTTGTATTTTTACCTCCAAATACAACAAAAAGTTGTGAAAAAACTAGTTGCATCAATGGACTCTGACTCCAACCTGGCAGTACCAAGTTTCTGGAATAAATTTAACATTGCAGATGCCATAGCTATGTAGAAGTGCATGGAATGAAATGCCCCAATCAACATTAAATGCAGGCTGGGGAAAGTTATGGCTTTCTGTAGTTAATTCTTTCACTGTTTTTCCCTTGCTTGAGAGTCAGGTTCAGGAAATTGTTCAACTGGCAAGGAGATTACCAGGTGATGATTTTGAAGATATGATGATGATGAAGACAGGAGTCCAGAGGAAATGTTGGCAGAGTTTGATGCACAGATACAAGGGAGCCACATAACAGAAGATAAAAAACCTGAAGAAAAACAGTTAACATTGCAGTAGTTACATGAGCAGTTCCATGTTGCTGCTAAACTAGCAGACTTTTTCCACTGAAGAGGACCCTGACAAATCTAGAAGCAGTGCTTTGAAACAGGGTCTAGACCAGCTGATGATGCCTTGCCATCAGCTGTATAATGTACTGCAGGGTAAAAGAGCCCAGAGATCCATTACAGAACTTATGCACACTCCAATACAACCATCGACTTTAGTACCAGAACCTCTACCATCCACTTTTGCCGACAACCAACAATCACCCATCTCAGCCCAGTAGGCCCAAACCATGCATCTCCACTCTCTTCACAATCATCCACAAACACCAGCACCCACAATTTACGGTAAGAAATACTATTATTTCTGTTGCATTTGTAGTCTTAAGGGACATGGGTGACATCCTCGCGCCCTGTGAGGCTTCCTTGCACGCGGACACGAAAACTGGTCCGATTTTATTTCTTTTTGGTGTACGTTTAGAAGCATATATGTAATGGAATGTGACAAAGTTTCAATAAGATCGGCCAACAAACAACTGAAAAAAGAAAAATAATAGTCTTTACGACATATGGCAGCATCCTGTTCTGGTCTGGCGGCACTGCGGACACTCCCCACTCAGAGAATACGTCTAACCTGAATATTTGATGTTCGAAATGAATGTAAGATAGCTTATCTTCATGCCAAAAAAAAATACATTTGGTACGTTTGTGACATTCACCGAAATATTACCCTTCTACCCCCCCCACAAAATAATAAATATTTGAGATATTCCAAATGTCCGTTCCTCAGAAATTCAAACACACTTAGCTTTATATTGTCTGTGAAAATCATTTCAATCTAATCATTAATAATGGCACAGGATGAAGCAATAGGCCAAAATCTTAGTTTCCAGAAATTTGAGCAAACGCGCGGACCACCTCATTACATCAAAAATATTCCACAAAAATAGCGCTACTTTGGGCTTTTCTATGCAATATAAGTGATTTCTTATTGTTTCCCGTGTTAAAAACATCGTTTTCTTTAGTGCTACTGGAGGTAACATAGAAAACCCTTCTCTTATAGTCAGTAACTGGCGTATATCATTCATCGCGGCCAGCAAGCACCCTCCAGTATAATATACAGTGGTGCCTCGACTTTCGGTCGGTCCGACTATCGATGATTTTGAGTTTCGATCGCTTTTTTCAGTCAAATTTTCCTTCGCCAACCGGTCATTCCCTCGACTATTGGTCCGGGTACCAGACCTGTCCGCCTGCCTGCACTTGCGTGCCTCGCCACGCAGGCGTCGTGAGCCAGTCTAGCGCTGTTTACCATTGAGAGAACATTACCCAGCATGCTTATTCAAACATTTCACAATAAATTTATTGTGTTTATTGCTGGTTTAGTGATTGTCACTGTGAAACAAGTCATCATGGGACCAAAGAAGCTTCACAAGTCAATAAAGGCTATAGCACCAGCCAGCGATAAAGTGTAACAAGTTAAGCGATTAAGCGATAGAAAATTATGACACGAAACTTAACTCCTACATTGTTGTTTGAGGAATACGTATAGGGGCACTGACAAGAGCGCCGCCCTCTGCCACCCACCATCTCCTCCAAGGTAAGTGTAAATATTTCTTATTTATATAAGTGTGAATATTTCTTATTTATAAATTAAAGTGTAAATATTTCTTATTTATAAATTAAAGTGTAAATATTTCTTATTTATAAATTATGTACATTGTTTGTGTGAATTTTGGAGATGGCCTGCTGCTGCCACCCACCATGGCTTATGGTCAGTGGCCCTTACACCCAACAACAACAACACACTACCACCAGTCCTTACATTCGTAATGACATGATTTATTCATTCTAGAGTTTATATCATGTTCCTATGTTATTAATATTGTTTATTATGTCATATTAGATGAATTGTGCTAGATAAATAAGCTGTAGAGTTGACATTATTGTCATATTGAAGGACTATCTTGTCCTGCCTCCAAACAAACTCTCCTGTCTCTCTCATACACCAACAAAAGCCTTCAATAAAGGTAAAACTGATTTAACTGTTCATTTATCCATTAAAATTAGTGCTTTATATTTATTTCTCATTTTCTGTATGTAAAACTACGGTATTTATTCTTTAAAAGAATGATTTTTTTTGTGAATATTTTTGGGTGGAAACGGATTAATTGTATTTACATTATTTCTTATGGGAAATAAGGTTTCGACTTTCAAAGAATTCGAGTTATGGTCTAGCTCCTGGAACGGATTATGACCAAAAGTCGAGGGACCACAAAAATCATCTCGAAGTCACGAGTTTTTTTTACATGGCGCATCGTAAGATAATATCTTTCGAATGGGTATAATTTGCTTTAGAAACATCGTATTACAATGGGTTTTTCACCAAAATGTTGCCAGATTCTGGATTTTTTTTTCTGTAAACAAAACCCGTTTTCTTAATTTTTCGAATAATTTTCACATTCCGATCGATGTCACCTATGGCCCTAAGCAGTAAAAACATAACATATATCATGACAATGAACTACAATTACATATTCACTTTTATTTTTGTAAGATCTGTTGGTTTAAAAAAAAAGTTGTTTGGCTGTTTGGGGGCTCCCAGGAACGTAAGCCTATTTTTCCCATAAGTTCTTCAGTTTATCTAACACGGCGTTTTCAAGAACGTAACTACCGTGTAATATAACGGTCTACTGTAGTGGTACCTCTACTTACGAGCAAAATTTGTTCCAGACGGCTATTCAAGTGCCGATACCGAAGGAATTTTTTCCCATAAGAAATAAATAAAATTAGATTAATCCATTTCAGACCCCCAAAAATACACTTACAAAAGCACCTACAAAAATACACTTACATAATTGTTCGAGTTGGGAGCTGCTCATAAGTAGAGGTACCACTGTATTTCTCTTTGGGAATTACAGTATATAGTATATTAAATATTATGGTTATGAATTTAAAACAATCTTTTCAATTTCATCTGTTACTCCTTTGCTTATTAGTTAAGCACCCATTTTCCACTGCTACATAACAAATGATTGAAATTTGACTTGCCCTTTTATTACTGTATTGTTTACACTTTGCCTGAAGTTCATATCCAGTCAAATTAGTATGGAGGTTATGAAAAATGTTTTAACTCCAAGTTTCTAGGTTCAGAATATTAGTAGTACAGTATTTCTATTCATGCAATGCTGAAAGGATTTCAAGCAAGCTCTCATGGTAGTTCTCCTATGAGGCTTCTGATTTATTATCCTACTCAGACATTGAATGACTTCCTCCTAATTTTCACAGGGCTCTCTTCTGAACTAACTGCATTTTCATATTGTTATTAATGACAGAATAACTTGTTCCTTCATTTATAAGCCAACATATTGATCAATTCAGCTTAACTTGAATGTTAACTGCAGCCAATCCATAGAAGGGCATTTAAGTATACTTTCAGAGTACAGGTACTAGTTCAGAATATAACAACCTGGAATTGCAATACCCCTTAACCCTTTCACTGTCTTTCACGTAGATCTACGTTACTGACACCAGTATCGCTCATGTAGAGCTGTGCTTTAAGCAGTGCCCTCATATGTACAGCAAGCAGTAAATTTTGGCCCTGGCTTAAAAATGAGAGAATGGGTCTGTGCAGTGAGTGTACACAGTATAAAAAGAATCCTGCCCCACGCAGTGCATGATAGGAAACGCAAACTTCTGATCTAGTGTCTGGTTTAACATAGCAACTTTCAGGCATTTTCTAGGATAGTTTTATGGTTTAAATGGCAGTTTCTTGGTATCAATTGACATACTACCGAAGAAGAGATGATTCTGGTCAGTATCTGGACTGATTTGCATTAGAAATTTAAGACAAAATGCAGCAGTAAAATAAGGAAAGAATAAGCAAATTACAGGTTATTTAAGGAAAGGTACGGTTAATTATGTTTCTTTTTTATTATTACTGAATGAACACCGTATGGATAATTGTTCACAATATTTATATATGCATAAGTAATACTGTTAACAAATAGGTGATTGAGCTTGAAGAATTATAATTTCACAGGTGGGGAAAGACAAAAAAAAAAAAAAATTATAGAATGTTGAATTCTTGCAATAAATGTTCTATAAAGATTTTTTTTTTTTTGGTCTTTCTAACTTGTAAAATTATAATATTTAAATTTTACATAAAGAGTAGAATTAACACTCAAAAAGAACCTAGTTTACAATTCATTCAAAACTTGGAGTGGAAAAAAGTCTACTTTAATCACCACTATAATTCAAAAGCCCACAGGTTTTTCAGTTACCTACAAACATATACTGACATTTGTTTGTGGTACTGTGTTACAAGGCTGACTATTTAATAAACAACAAATTGGAAATATAGAACAGATAATGGCCAATAGAATGCAAAAAAACAGACAGGGTATCCATCGCTTCCCTATGGTCTATTAAAAAGAAGTTTTACTTTAATAAATTAAAAATTCTTACCTGAAAGGATAAAAACTCTATGGCCATCTATATTGAAAGAGCTTTCATTCCTCTTCCAGTTTCATTACTACAATGTTTCCTTGTGTTTTACTATTAAAAATGATCAGTAGGTATCAGCATTAATCAAATGCTCCAATTATAAATTTATAATTGATATATTTACAATTACAAAATGAAAAACTATTCACAGTAAAAGAAAAAGGAGCAACATGTACTCACAATGGCAAAAGATGGACAACTGAATGCCAGGATGAGGGTATACATGGGAGGTATGGAGGGTTAAGATGTATGATTGGCTGGGGACAAAGGGTGGGTGGAGCCTACTAAATCGGGCCACTACAATATACTTGCACATCATAAAATACCTCAGCAACCATCCAATACATGTTCCGTGCAAGGGAATAGTTGTAGGGTTCAAGCTTTTAATATGCATTAACAGTGTTGTGAGAATTTTTTAGTTATATATACAGGTATGGTAGTATAAAAGAACAGCAAGAGTTAAAAATTATACTACTACAGTATTATATTGATACAAACATTCTTTGGTTATCAGCTGCAGAGATATTTCTCTAAGGTATATACATAGCTATTAAAAAACTGCTAAGCTAGTCTTTCCTGAGTGATATATAAACTCATTGCACCACTCACAATACCAAGCAAAAATTTAAAACATTATCTAAGTAGTAACTTACACTTAATGATCTGCACCACTTCTTTATGGTTGACTTGTGACACTATTGTTCCATTAACTTTGATGATAGAGTCACCCTTCTTAACTCCTGCTTGGGCTGCTGGTCCACCTACAAGCAAATAAATCATAACTAATAATGCTGAACAATGAGTACACTGAAATATAAGACATATGAGAAAAGAGATCTACAATCTTAAAGAGCTACTATTATTCACAATGCTCTCTAATAATACTCACATTCACCCAGTCATAAAACATTATGATCCAGTGAAGCATAACCCAACGTGTGCACATCTCCGTCACTCAAGTTTAAGCCATTATGATGTAATTGGTTTAGAAAAACCCACAACATTTGTGCTACATTTGGAAATTTCACCAGCCAGTGGCTTCTTCAGTCCATAACAGAGAAGAACGGTGGAAGATGAGGAGTAGTTTGAGATGATCAGTCCCCCAGCCACTAACTAGACTATGTGACCATAATCTCACCCTTGCTGCCATCATACTGGTAAGAGGTTCTTCATCCAAGTAACTGGGCCTTTTCCCCCATCCTTTGGATAAAACTCAATTGCCTCCATTTTGACAGGCTCTGTACAACCTGTACAGGTTTAGTGCTTCCTCCTCACCATAATAATATTCGCCCTTGGCTATACAATTTGGGCAAAACAGAAGCTTAATGTATTCAATAAGCGATATATACTAATTACAGAACAAGTGGTGGGAGGAGAGAGTGAGTAGTGGTGGGAGGAGAGAGTGAGTAGTGGTGGGAGGAGAGAGTGAGTAGTGGTGGGGAGGAGTGAGTAGTGGTGGAGAGAGAGTGGTAGTGGTGGGAGGAGAGAGTGAGTAGTGGTGGGAGGAGAGAGTGAGTAGTGGTGGGAGGAGAGAGTGAGTAGTGGTGGGAGGAGAGAGTGAGTAGTGGTGGGAGGAGAGAGTGAGTAGTGGTGGGAGGAGAGAGTGAGTAGTGGTGGAAGCAGAGTGAGTAGTGGTGGGAGCAGAGAGTAGTGGTGGGAGCACTGTAATGGTGGGAGCAGAGTGTAGTGGTGGGAGCAGAGAGTAGCTGTAAGACTTTCTTCTCTCCCAAACTCTCTACACCTGTAAAATTTCCTGTTGTTTGCCTTCCCTATACTTCCAGTCTCCCAAATCTTAACACCCTCTGTTCCTGTAATTTGTTGTGTGGAAGAGTTCGCTCCATTTGTGTACACGTATTGGCTTCTGTTGGTGAGGTATGACTTTAGGTAGTTGAGTGTGTGCCCCCTTATACCATAGTGTGCTAATTTTGTGAGCAGTAAATCATGGTCGACTGTATCAAAAGCTTTGCGTAGATCAATGAAGATTCCCAGTGGGACTTCTTTTTTCTCAAGTGCTGTACAGTGGTACCTCGACTTACGATATTTTTTCATTCCAGAATGCTGTTCAAGTGCCATTACCAAACGAATTTATCTCCTTAAGAAATGTTGTAAAATAGACTAGTCCTTTTAGACCCCCAAAATTACACTTACAAAAGCATTTAAAAAAATAAACTTACATAAAAGGGTGAGTTTGGGGACCATCGTAAGTCGAGGTACCACTGTATATATTAACTCCAACATGTGCGTAATAGCATCGTTTGTGCTCTTGTTTGTCCTGAATCCAAATTGACAGGGGTTGAGTACATTGTGTGAGACGAGGGACCTCAAACTTCCTTTTTGTCAAACCAATATCTTCATAGTAATCTGATGCTTCTGGAGTCTACTCCATTTCCTGCTCCTTTTGTCGTCTCCAATATTTTGGAGAAGCTGGCTGCTCTCTTTCTGACAGACTTAAAGAATACAAAAGAAGAGTTAGCCTTGCCGATACTAATAAGGCTCTTTTCTGTCATGTTAGAGATCCTGGTTATCCCACTAAGTGGCCCTCTGCCAGACCTGCCTACCCTTCTTCTAGCCTTCACAGATACCTTCTTGTTGAAGCATTTCTTATACATAACTTTCCTAATACAAATCTTAGTCCTGGCTTTGCCACTGTAGATGCCTTTCTTTCTCATTACACTGTCAAATTCTCCAAACTTCAGAACACCTGTGACTTGTCCTG
The DNA here is from genome assembly GCA_009830355.1 of Cherax destructor. Classification (NCBI taxonomy): domain Eukaryota; kingdom Metazoa; phylum Arthropoda; class Malacostraca; order Decapoda; family Parastacidae; genus Cherax; species Cherax destructor. Next base: position 36,997 of record WNWK01005250.1, on the reverse strand, counting down.
ATCTTTATCTCTCCCTCTCCTTACCTATTCTCCTTCCCTAAGGGGTTTTGTCCCATTGGGATTTGGTCCTATCCTCATGGGCTTTAGCTCTCCTGAAGTGCTCCTCTTTTCTCTTGCTCTTAGACTACCTCCACTATTACTACTTCTACTACAACTACCATGTTTTCACTAAGTTTCCAACCTCTTTCCCTTTTTTTCACTACCACTACTACCTTCTATTGCCACCTGTTGCACTACTTTTTCTAGTACTACTACCACCACATCCATCACTACCACCACTTTAATACTATTCCCTCCTCTCATTACACTATTCCCAGCCATGCCCCTCATACATATTTTGGATCCCTTTTCTTCATGCTTCTGTGTGACTAGTTAATGGTCCAAGTCAGACCAAAATGTCATCATACATTTCAGTCTCTTATGTAGAGGTTATTTGTGTATTGTTCCAATCACAGTACTGCATCTTTGTTTTTTCCTTCATTACATGAAAAAGTCCAACTGCATATTTTATATCCTGTGATAATTTTGCAATCTTCAGGCAAGGCATCAACTACTGTTTATGTTCCCAAAACCAAGATTCCCAAAATCCCCTAATTCTTCAGAGCTGGCACCAAATAACTTTTTATGTTTCTCAAACACAAGGACTGGATTATCAGTTATTTTAGGGATCATGATATGAAGGATGCTGTTGAAAGGTACCTTGCAGGAAAAAAAAGTAAAGTTTTCCTGAATCCTCTAGTTTCAGAAAAGAAAATATTAATACTGTATAAGGGACAACAATATGAAAAAGTCAATGAGTTTCTGCATTACATTTCAACCAAAATATTTTAAACCTTCTACATAAGACAAAGAGCACTGTCAGCTGTAAATGAAGCTTACAAGTTATTTCACATCTATTATACTAGTGCCAAAATCAATATAAACATTAACTTCTTGGCTACCCGAAGTTACCAAAATCTCTTTTAAGCTCTTATGCTCAGAACTATTAACCCTTAAACTGCCAATGAGGATAAAATGAAACTGTATTGTAGTTCCAAAATATTTTTTGAAAAAAAATAAAAAAAAAATTACCAAAGAATCGACTTTGATTTTACATGGTTTAAAAAATTAAAAACAAGTTAAAACTTACCAAGAAACAGTTGTTTGAAGTTTCTGAAAGTGACAATCATATAGTACGTACCATGGTTGCATCCTGAACACTTGCAATTGCATTTATTAGTGTTTTGGCCACTTTTTTCCATTTTTTCTTTTCAAAACATACATATGTAATTAGTATACTATATATTTTCAGACCATATTTACAGGATGCTTAATGTTCAATAGTTAATTATTTAAGAGAACAAAATTTGTGACAATTACAGTGGACCCTCGGTTATCGGCCATTCCGCTTATCGGCCAACTCTGTTATCAGCCAAAATTATATTCCGGTTATCAGCCATTATTTCGCTTATCGGTCGTATTGGACACATCCACCTGCTCGCCCGCCTGCCAGCCGCTCGCACGTTCCTGAGTCAGTGTGGCTGTGTCTCTGGGCGAGTGAGGAAGCTTCTGCTCATTCATCCAAACATTTCGCTATAATCCATTGTTTTTGGTGGTTATTGAGTAAATGCAACTGCGAAATAAGTAACCATAGCCCAAAAGAAAGTTCCTAGTAAAGTTCCTTTGGTAAAGAAAGTGAGAAACACGATAGAATTCAAGGCAGGCAGGCATGGAGTCAAGGAGTGTAGCAGAAAGGCAGGGAGTGTAGCAGGAATGCAGGGAGTGTAGCAGGCATGCAGGGAGTGTAGCAGGCAGGGAGGGAGTGTAGCAGGCATGCAGGGAGTGTAGCAGGCAGACAGGGAGTGTAGCAGGGAGACAGGGAGTGTAGCAGGGAGACAGGGAGTGTAGCAGGGAGACAGGGAGTGTAGCAGGCAGGCAGTGAATGTAGCAGGCAGGCATAGAGGCAAGAGTGTAGCAGGCAGGCATAGAGGCAAGGAGTGTAGCAGGCAGGCATAGAGGCAAGGAGTGTAGCAGGCAGGCATAGAGGCAAGGAGTGTACCAGGTATGCAAGGAGTGTACCAGGTATGCAGGGAGTGTAGCAGGCATGCAAGGAGTGTAGTAGGCATGCAGGGAATGTAGCAGGGAGGCAGGGAGTGTAGCAGGCAGGCATGGAGTGGACAGTTTTTTTGTGTGACAGGGGTGCAGTGACTCTCAAGCTGGTCCTAGTGGCAGTATAAGACAAAGAAGGGAAGTAACCTTCACCTTCTTCCAAATGCCAACAAGAGTCTTCAATGAAGATATGTAATGTTCATTTATTAGTAAAATTAGTGCTTTATATTTCTTTCTCATTGTTTTGTTTATGTAAAACTAGTTAATCTTTAAAAAAAATATTTTTTTTTAATATTTTTGGGTGTCTGGAAAGGATTAATTGTATTTACATTAATTCTTATGGGAAATATTATTTCGGTTTTCGGCCATTTCGGTTTTAGGCCGACCTGGAACGGATTACGGCTGATAACCGAGGGTCCACTGTAGTTCTCTCAGTACTTATTTTTTATTATTTTCCCATATACACTGCACACTCATTATACAGACTATACACTCACTGTTCACTATACCAATTACAGTTGCTCGAGTTCATGAAACTCCTCAAAGCAGGGTTCCATGCACACTGAAATTTTGCAAGTTTTACACATCAATCATGTGTCCCTGCATTTCCTTGTTTTTCTGGTGGTGTTAGAACATACTTAACACATCTGGGCATTTTTCTTCTTCTCAGTGGAAGAAAGTTGTGTATGTAGTGCTTCAAAGCTCATCAGGAATTTCCTTGCTTAACCCTTTGAGGGTCTGTCCTGTAGTTCTACAGCTTTGAAGCCTGGGTCCAAGCCGTAGTTCTACGCCATGAGTTCAGCTCACTCAGATAAGCTGTGAATGGTAAATTTGGGCCTAGATATGAGAGAATGGATCTATATGTGGTAAGTGTGCACCATATAAAAAATCCTGCAGCACGCAGTGCATAACAAAAAAAACTGCGACCGTGTTTTTGGAATAAAAGTGACTTTGCAGTGTATTTTCGTATCGTATGGTTTCGCGGTTTCTTGGTCTCATTTGATAGAATGGAAGATATATTACAGAAATAGAGATGATTTTGATTGGTTTTACTGTAATACTGAAAATAGCTTGAAATTGAGCTCAAAGTAGCAGAAATGTTTGATTTTTGCCGATGTTCAAGAGTAAACAAATAACGTCAAGTGTCCAATACAAGTCAACTGGTGGTTCTAATATATATTCACGAATGCGTTGATATTATTTATACAATTATTACAATATTGCTTAACAGTAAATCTTCTGTTTTTTGGTGTGAATACAAATTCTTTATGCAAATAAAAAATAAAAATGGAATTCATCTGTAAAGCCTGGAAACGTAACTAATAAACAGAGGATATGTTATTTTAGTGCCAGGAATGCCTGCATTGTTTATTCTGGACTATTTTGAAATTGGAATATTTTGAACTTTGGGTGAAATTGGCAAAATTACCAATTTCTGTTCACTTTATTGGGTAGTAGAAATAGTTGACTGGGCAGTTTCTTGTGATCAATTGATAAAATAGAAGTGATACTAGCGAAACAGCAAAGAATTTGGTCGACTAGAATAATGTAATTGGCCTAAAATAGGAGTCAAAGTGGGCAAAATCGCCGATGCGTAAATATCGTTGACAGTAAAATTCGCAAGTGTAATTTCGTCAATTTTATATCAAATTAAGTACTTTTTGTTTTATTACCTTCAGAAAAGATTCTCTACCATTTCATAAGAATTTTTTTTTTTTTTAAATTCTTGGACCCTGTGGACAAGGCGTAGAACTACAGCTTGGACCCTCAAAGGGTTAATGGGGCCTCTGTAGTAGCAGTAACTACCTTCATATTCATACAACTCCAGGTCTTCATTACTATCTTCAATATTAGAATCAGTCTGGGAACATAGCAAATGGACACTAGTCCATGGAGTGATAGAATGTCAAAGACGAGACATGTTGGTAGTGTACGTTACTTTGAGGCAAACTGTTCCCAAAATACCCAGTGTGGCAGAGAAATTTTTTGTTGGTGGACACACCAGCAATGCAGGCCTACCTTATCCCATGTAAGTCTAACATTCCTGATCACGGCCATTTTGAGAGAGCTAGAATTTAAACATCGAAATATGTGTGGCAGTATATGCACACCCATTGATCAACATGTATGGCAGTTTATGGGTTAACAGATATGTAGATGAATGATTCCAAGAACCGACAAGTTGTTAAATTAAGACACATATACAACACTTGGGTATCTTTATTGAGGAAAACGTTTCGCCACAAACGGATTCTTCAACACTTGTCCAACCTTAGGACGAAGACCTACTTCGACTAGTGGATGGTACCACTATGACCCCACCTCCTCCTGCTTCGTCTCACCTGTCTACAGTATACAGTGGTCCCTCGGTTTTCATGCATCTCCAAACTCGAACATTTATGTAAGTGTATTTTCGTAAGTGCTGTTGCAAGTGTATTTTTGGGGGTCTGAAATAGACTAACCTACGTGACATTATTTCTTAAGGAAGTAAATTCGTTCAGTAATGGCATTTGAGCAGCATTCTGGTATGAATTTTCGGCGAAAACCGAGGGACCACTGTATAAGCAACTTCTATTTGCCCTATGCTGTACTTGCTTAAAGATTGATGGACTGAACACATCGACTCCAGGCCAAGGGACTGATTACCTCAAACTCCTCCTCTCCTTTCAACTTTCTACTTTGTATTGGACTGATGAAGCCCCTGTGTGGCAAAACGTTTTCCTCAATAAAGATACCCAAGTGTTGCATATGTGTCTAAGTTAACAGATATATAACCTACCCATAGACACAAAAGAGCATTCAAGAGAAACTTAACAATTCCCAATAAATCAAACAAGGCTGTGGTGCCTAAGTTGTAGAGTGACTTGCCAGTACAGCTCTGCTGATCAGGCTGTCAACCTGGAGGTCAACGCAGAGATGGTACACAGGGATGGTATACGTCTGAGCCATAGAGTAAGATTAGGTAACAAAGTATTCAACCCTAAAATGCAATGAGTGAAATATTAATGCCATACACTTACCATCTTTGACATCCTGGACAATGACTGGACTTTCCCCAGAGACAGTAACTCCATAGCCCCGCTCTCCTCGATGGATGACCACTGTGCGTAAATTACTGGAGTCGTTGGAGTCATTGCCCTCCACTATCGACTCCAGCCTGAAAATTAAAGTTAGTATTAAACATCCAATAGACTGTCAGGTACTTCGTACCTCATCCCATCACACTAGTTCAATCTAAACTCATCATATCAACTAACTGGTCTGGAAGCCTGGTCCACTACTGGATGCAGTGGCAACAAACTATTTCTATAAAGTGGAGTACAGTATATATTATACAATTAGGGTGACTGACATATATAAACTACTTTATAGAAATATCTATTATGTAAGTCATTTCATGTTCAATGACAATGCCGTGTCCTATTTTAGGCAAATCTTAGAGAGATGCCAGAAACAGGCCTCTCTGGACAGATTTTTTGTGAGACAGATCCAGTGACTCTCAAGCTGGTCCCAGTGCCAGTAAGACAAAGAAGGGAAGTAACCCCGGATCGGGCTTTGATACCTGAAGTGATGTTAAAGGTTCATTTATCCATTTCATTAGTGCTTTATATTTATTTCTCATTGTTTTCTGTATGTAAAACTATAGTTATTCTCTATAAAAAAAATTAATATTTTTGCGTGTTTGGAACGGATTATGTAATTGGATTTACACTATTTCTTATGGGAAATAATAACTTCAGTTTTCGTACAAATTGGTTTTCAGCCGACCTTCTGGAATGGATTAAAGACGAAAACCGGGGTTCCACAGTATAGTGGAACCTCGGTTTTCGTCATTAATTCGTTCCAGAAAGTCTGACGAAAACCGAATTCAACAAAAACTGAAGCAATATTTCCCACAAATGCAAGTTTTTACAGACAAATCTCCCGCTAGCATGGCCGTGATGAACTCTAGCTCAAGTCCCCTCAAAGCCATCATGACTCACGAAATCATAGTGACAATTGCAAACAAACCATACCACTTACTGGTGCTCATACACCTAGTCATCATTTGCATACTTGTGTATTAAATACATGAACGTATTCAGAATTTTTCTAGCTAGCTAGAGAGACGAACAAATTAAAATTCCCTAATCCAGGATTCAAGGCTTTGCCCAGGGTCTGCTCTTTTTGGTCTTTAGTCCTTTGCACTAAGTATCCTTCCTTATGGGTCTTGGCTGGTACCTCCATAATTCAGGGTATACTGGTGGTAGGAATACTTTGTGATTCATGGATCCAACAGAGAATAGACAATTTTGAAATATGAAAAATTACTTTTGTGTAGGGTCCATGAACTAGAGTGTGCTGGAAGTTTTGTCAGTTAGAATCTGAACACAGGGACGATAAAATGTCTATTGCAAGTAATTTGGTGTGTTTTAATACTAGAAAATTTAAACCCATGAGTAGTGGCTCAATTGGAAACAGAAATTACAAAATACAGATATGGTATAACGCATTACTGTGTTTTTTATTTTGTAACCTTACAGCTGATCATTCCATTAAAAGTTCTAATAATCCCATCAATTAAGTTCCGCTATCTTTTTTTCACAATTAAAAATGTAAGATCATTAAAAAATGTACTAAGCTCTAAAACTGTACTCCCTGGAATGAAGGCAAGAAAAAAATAATTTACACCTAGAAAATTGCCAAAATGAAAAAAATCCTTACAAGAACAGGACGAACACCAAAATAACACCAACGAAAAACAGGGGTGCAATAAGAACACTAAAATACATACTGTAATTCAATACATATATACATGCACTACATAACAGGTCCAAGATCTTTCTTTTATTGCCAACCCTACAAATATAAAATAAATTACCAACAGTTCCATAGCCATTCTCAAGAGAGAACATGATAAGTTACTGATCAGTCAAGTTGTAGTGTCAATGCTAAAGCAAAGGCTGCAAACCCTAACAGCCTGACTAATCCAGCTATCAAATAGAACTGATCAGAAACCAGACCATGTCGGTGATGATCCTCTGAATACCCCTAGGTCAGCTGATCATTTCAGTTTCCCACTTTCATGGGGTTTGGAAGTGAGCAGTGAACAACTTTCATATTATAAATTTCCCAAATAGTGGTGTCACACCACTTTGAAAAAAAAAAAAAAATACTTGAACTAACTTGATAAAGCACTAAGCAAATTTAAATGATACAATAAAATCTATTTCCTACTACAGTATTTTAAGAAATTAAAATGCTGTAGTACTGAATCTACATTCATTAGGCATTACTAAACAAAGTTCAGGTCTGTATAAGCTTCACAGGATGTAGTGTGGTCTTACACAGGATGGAGTTACAGATAAACTAACTTACCAAGACAATGCTACATGTACAATAAGATCCAAAGTCTCAATTTCAAATACTAAAATTTGAACCAACAGATTACCTCTGAGTTTTTGTAAAGTCCCAGCCTGTGTAGTGCAACAGTCTACTTATGGTGCTTGCCAAAGAAACAATTAAGGCGTATTACAAGTTCCTATATATCCTGTGCCAACATGCTAAGTAACAATATTATACATGTGGTGCCCCAAGCTACTCAAAATGTGGCAAAAAGGTGCAAAGTGGAAGCTTTTGTGAAAGAACTAATGCATCAGGTTCTTTGTGAAGTGGATTTTCAAGTTTCCAAGTGAAGTCATTACCAACAACGGTAGTACAATAAATCTTTCTTACAGCTCAGACTTTTGGGTTGTGCATATGACATCCCTACTTCTCAATGAACTTATCATGACTTTATGTAACAGTTTTTTGAAAATCCAAATAATGGTTAAAAGTTTCAAATATTCCAGTAAGTTTTGTGTAAATTACAAGTAACAGTATTATGTCATCTACATTCTAGGAAGAATATATAATCTAAGTAATGTACTGCAGCACAATAAGGTGATCTTAGAAATCTAAGTAACTGTGCCTGCAATTATCACTGAACAACAGGGTGTGTTCTTGAAAAACAATGGAGTCAAAATTTTGTTTAACAAAACAAATTTTCTAAAGACCTACAGTTTTATATACGTACATGCAACTATAAAACTGCAAAGCAATGAAGTTTAATGTGAATGAATATATAATGTATAAATATGCTACTGTATACATCTTTTAATGGTTCCAGAAATCACTGCTCCCCCTCAGCCCAGCTTCAGACCAGGCCTCCTTAAATTGTAAAGGAAATACAGTTTGTGATCAAATATCCGAATTACATAGGGCCGAGTCCTGACTGGATAAAGGGATGTCCAGTTAGAAGGCTCGTATGAAAATTAGTTTTGAATGCTGAACACTTGATCCTCACAATGTGCCATATCAACCAGGCTGTGATGGATATGTGGGGCAGCGGGCCTCCAGCAGCAACAGCCTGGTTGACCAGGCAAGCACCAGACGAGCCTGGCCCATGGCCGGGCTCAGAGAGTAGATACTCTCTCGAAACTCTTCAAAGGTATATATCAAAGGTATATCAAAGGTGGGGAACCCCCTGGACAGAGAAATCACACTTAGATTCTATCAATTGCTTGCAAAAATCTGACTTCAGAAATCTCCCTGGGAGGAAAAATAAATATGCCTACCTAAGAGAGGGGTTACATTTCAACCAGTTAACAAGGTTCATGGAACAAAAGACCTAAGTACATTGCAGAACATCAAGAAGAACAACCTAAAGTTTGGCATCTTCAACCTTACAGTATCACAGAAGGAAACGAAAATCACACTGCATAATGGTTGGAAAAACAATTGATGTACAATTTCAATCATGATTTCAAGTTTGTGAGGTGTGAAGTCGGTGATTTCTATTGAACACTTTAGAGGGCAGGAGAAACAGATGTAAACAATGAGATAAGAAACAATGTAACAGCAATCCTGGTTATCAGGTGTTGACTGACAAAAGAAATTGCAGGGGTTCTTGCTGCAAAGAGGAGAGTGATGACAAAGACAATGAACAGACCGAGTGATTATCAAAATTGTCAGCTGTACAAGATGCAATTGTTCTGAATACAATGACCTCTCAGCCAAGAAAATCTCAGGCCTATTATTCATACTTTCACACTTTTAGAGAATTTGTCATAAGGAGCAGCATCAACATGGGAAACAAATGAACCTGAATATATTATTCCAACCTGTTGGACCATCTACATCTTCCCAGCTATCTAAAAGGTCAGAAATGTCTGTTATTGTTTTTGTACATGGTAATGTCTGAAAACAACAAACTGTTTTTTTACAGAATTGTTCATTATTGTTATGATCATGGCAAAACAATCTCATTATTTGGATTTAAAGAACAATTGGCATTAATGGACACACTCACTCCCCCCATTAGTTCATTAACCCTTTCACTGTCATTCATGTAGACCTACAAGACTGAGGCCAGTGGCACTTATGTAGATCTACAGTTCAGTCATAGCTCCCTCAAATATGCTGAGCAGCAAATTTTGGCCTAGACATGAGAGAAAGGGTCTGTGAAGTGGGTCTGCACAGTCAAAAAAAATCCTGTCCTCATACAGTGCATGGGAACAACAGCCTCTGACTGTGTTTGGGTTAAAAGAGTGACTTTGGGGTATTTTCTAGAGTGATTTTCATAATTTTATTTGACAGTTTCTTTGAAGACCAGAAATGTCTTCAAACAGGGCCAGATGGTGCTACCGCCCCTGGTACAGATGTTGAAATGGTAGCCAGTAAATTTAAGAATGGAGAAATAAATGATGGTGACCTGAAGAGGGACAGTAGCTCTAGTGAAATAAATGATGGGGGAACAGGTGTAGATAAGGACACACACAAAACAGTGTTACAAACTAGCAATAACACGGTAGATAGTAAACAAGGGGATGCCCAGGGAAATACTGAAGATAAATTACCGGAAACAGTTGAAGGCTCCATTGTTAGCACTAGTAACAAAGACAGACACGAGACAGGAACACACCCACCAATGGGGAACACAGTCACAAAAAACCAGGGCAAACGGAAACCAGGCCTATGTGAATATTATGCACTTGGTATCTGCAGGCATGGAAAATCTGGGAAATCAGATGGGACATGCAATTATGATCACCCCAGAAAATGCCGTTCCCATATGAAAACAGGCAAATGCAACCTCCCGTCCTGTAAGTTTTTCCACCCTGAAATGTGCCACACATCAATTCAGGAAAGACAGTGCTATAACTTATATTGCCAGGCATACCACCTAAAGGGTACGAGGCGACACAGAACATCCAGACCATGGCAAAATCAGGGTAGCCACAGCCACTCCAGAGAGAGAGGTTTTTTAGTGCCAGGAAGGAAAAAAAGCTGGCAGGAAATGACAGAAATTGTACACCAACTGCAATCATTTCTGGAGTGGAATCACAGTCAGTGGCCTCCACTCCATTACAACAGATATTAGAGCCAGGAAAAAAAACCCCCCCATACCACCAATACCACCAATCCAACTACATTCATCTTTGCTAATATACAGGGTCTAAAGCCAGCAACAAACAACAAGGTACCTTACATTCGTGGACTGCTTACAGAGTCAAATGCTATGTTTGCGGCTTTCACAGAGACCCACATAAGACATCACTTGGACAATGAAATATGGATCCCGGGCTACAACCTATACAGGTGTGACAGAGTGAACAGGCAAAAAGGGGGGGTTGGCCTGTATATCACAGTCACTTATATGTTCAGAACTACTAAATGCCTCAAATGATGTAGTTGAAGTATTAGCAATAAAGGTCGAGAATCAAAACCTGGTCATCGTGGTTGTCTACAAGCCCCCGGATGCAACATCCCAACAATTCCAGGAACAGCTTCTGAAAATTGACCACTGTCTGGAAAATCTTCCAGCTCCTGCCCCCAACATCTTGCTACTGGGGGATTTCAACCTCAGGCACCTAAAATGGAGGAACATTGCAAACAATGTGGTAGCAGAGATAACACCAGGAGGCAGCTCAGATGAAAATTCACACATGCATGAACTTTTAAATCTCTGCACCAAATTCACCTTAAACCAGCAAATAGTAGAGCCCACAAGATTAGAGAATACGCTGGACCTCATCTTCACCAACAATGATGATCTGATACGAAATGTCATCATATCAAAACCAATATACTCAGATCACAACATAATAGAGGTCCAGACATGCATGCGGGGAGCCCCAGATCAACAAAATGTGATCAGCCGCGAGGGAGCTTTCTCCAAATTCAACTTCAATAACAAAAACGTAAGGTGGGACCAAGTAAACCAAGTCCTAAATGATATAAACTGGGAAGATTGCCTAAGCATCACAGATCCCAACCTATGTCTAGAACAAATTAACTCTGTGGTACTTGAGGTTTGCTCAAAGCAAATTCCCTTAAGGAAAAGGAGGAGAAGATGCAAACTAGAAAGAGAGAGGCGCTCCCTATACAGGCGAAGGAGGCCAATATCTCTGAAATACGTAGGGAGACACTAGTCAGAGAAATAGCAAACATCGAATTAAAACTAAAGGAATCTTACAGGAATCAAGAGACACGGGAAGAACTAAAAGCCATAAATGAAATTGAAAGAAACCCTAATTATTTATTTTCCTATGCAAAATCAAAGTCGAGAACAACAACCAGTATTGGGCCCCTACTTAACCCATTTACTGTCCAAACGTATATATACGTTTTTGCCGCTAGCGCTCCGACCTTGATTTTCCCCATAAGAAAGCATGTAAAAAAAAACGTATATATACGTTTGGAGCGCTAGCGGTATAAACGTATATATACGTTTGGACAGTTAATGGGTTAAACGGGATGGGTCCTACACAGATGACAGCAAGGAAATGAGTGAGTTACTTAAATCTCAGTATGACTCGGTTTTTAGCGAGGAACTAACCAGAATGAAAATCGAAAACCTAAATGATTTTTTTATGAGTGCCACAGAACTTGACAGACGCATGCCTTTCTGACATCACCACGACGCCAAATGACTTCGAAAAGGCAATAAATGACATGCCCATGCACTCCGCTCCAGGCCCAGACTCATGGAACTCCATGTTCATCAAGAACTGCAAGAAGCCCCTATCACATGCTTTTAACATCCTATGGAGAGGGAGCATGGACACTGGGATCGTCCCGCAGCTACTAAAAACAACAGACATAGCCCCGCTCCACAAAGGAGGCAGTAAAGCAATAGCAAAGAACTACAGACCAATTGTGCTAACGTCCCATATCATAAAAATCTTTGAAAGGGTTCTAAGAAGCAAGATCGCCACCCATCTTGATACCCATCAATTGCACAACCCAGGACAGCATGGGTTTAGAGCAGGCCGCTCCTGTCTGTCCCAACTACTGGACCACTACGACAAGGTCCTGGATGCTCTAGAAGATAAACAGAATGCAGATGTTATATACAGTGGACCCTCGGTTAACGAAAAAAATTCATTGCAGAAGCCTGCTCAAGTGCCATTACCGAACGAATTTACGTCCTTAAGAAATAATGTCATGTAGGTTAGTCTATTTCAGACCTCCAAAAATACACTTCCACAAGAACTTACAAAATTATACTTACATAATTGCACGATTTCCGGGGTATTCGTTAACCGAGGGTCCACTGTACACAGATTTTGCAAAAGCCTTTGACAAGTGTGACTATGGTGTAATAGCACACAAAATGCGTGATAAAGGAATAACAGGAAAAGTTGGTAGATGGATCTATAATTTCCTAACATGTAGAACACAAAGAGTAGTAGTCAACAGAGTAAAGTCTGAGGCAGCTACTGTGAAAAGCTCTGTTCCACAAGGCACAGTACTTGCTCCCATCCTATTCCTCATCCTCATATCAGACATTGACAGGGATATAAGCCACAGTGCTGTGTCTTCCTTTGCAGATGACACCCGAATCTGTATGACAGTGTCCACCGTTGAAGACACTGCAAGACTCCAAGCAGACATAAACCAAATCTTTAAATGGGCTGCAGAAAACAATATGAAGTTCAATGATGAGAAATTTCAATTACTCAGATAAGGAAAACGTGAAGAAATTAAAATCTCATCGGAGTACAAAACTAATTCCAACCACACAATAGAGCGAAAACCTAATGTCAAAGACCTTGGAGTGATCATGTCAGAGGATCTCACCTTCAAGGACCATAACAAAGTAGCAATTGCATCTGCTCAAAAAATGACAGGATGGATAATGAGAACCTTCAAAACCAGGGATGCCAAGCCCATGTTGACACTTTACAGATCGCTTGTTCTATCTAGGCTGGAATATTGCTGCACACTAACTGCACCTTTCAAAGCGGGTGAAATTGCTGACCTTGAAAATGTGCAGAGAACCTTCACCGCACGCATAAGTGCGATAAACCACCTCAACTACTGGGAACGCTTGAAGTTCCTAAACCTGTACTCTCTAGAACGCAGGCGGGAGAGATCCATTATTATATACACATGGAAAATTCTCGAGGGCTTAGTACCAAACTTGCACACAAAAATCACTCCCTACGAAAGCAGAAGACTCGGCAGGCGATGTAACATCCCCCCAATGAAGAGCAGGGGTGCCACTAGCACATTGAGGGACAACACAATAAGTGTCAGGGGCCCAAGATTGTTCAACTGCCTCCCAGCATACATCAGGGGGATTACCAACAAACCCCTGGCTGTCTTCAAGCAGGCACTGGACAGGCACTGGACAGGCACCTCAAGTCGGTACCTGATCAGCCGGGCTGTGGTTCATACGTTGGACTGCGTGCAGCCAGCAGTAACAGCCTGGTTGATCAGGCTCTGGTCCAACAGGAGGCCTGGTCACAGACCGGGCCGCGGGGGCGTTGACCCCTGGAATTCTCTCCAGGTAGACTCCAGGTAAACAGGCCCCAAAGTGGTGAAACTCAATTTTTGACAATTTGTCTGAGGAATGCTAGGCGTCTCGTCACCTCTCCCCCCATTCTGCTTTCTAGGTTTTTACTAGGTCTACTTTAATTATTGGGGTGCCCTAAACCATGACCAAGCATTCTTGGTTATGGTTTATTATCTTAGAAATAGGTAAAAAAAATGTAGTTTTTGTGTGTGCTTATGGATTTAAAAAGGGCAAATGTTTTACAAGAGAGGCCTGAGGACGTGATTAATGAACAGGGAAAAGTTGCTTTTGTGACTGGAATGCCTACAGTGTTCGTTCTGGATTCCATTTTTAAATTCACATAAATTTGTAGAAAAAAAAAAAAAGTTTAAAATTGGCCAAATTACCAAGCTTTGTGCACTTTATAAGGTACGTACATAGTTGTAATAGTTGAATGGGAGGTTTGTTGTACTTAATCGATAGAACAGAAGGCATACTAGCAAAATAGCTAAGAATTTGGTTGAATAGAACAACGGAATTTATTTTAAATAGGACTCAAATTGGGCAAAATTGCCAATACGTAAAACGTGCCCAGATTGCTAACTTTGTAGCTGCGTAATTCCGTAAGTTTTCCATCAAACTTTGTACTTTTGGAGCCATTACCTTCTGAAAAAAAAATAATTTAAAAAAAAAAAAAGACACTGGGAGCAATAGTATTGTATACTGAAATAAACAGAATAGAGGAAATCGGATCTAATATACATTATTTAGGTATGAATACTGGTCAGAGAGCCTGTCATGAGTCCGAGGCTGTATTAACTTTGGGGTCTGGACAGTAAAAGGGTTATTGTTATTATGTACCATAGCCATATTATGAAATCACAAACTATACTATGAACTTTAGCATAATATAGTCCAGTATACCATATTGTAGTGCAAAATTAAGTAAATTTACAAAAAGCTTGAAAGCAAAAGGAAAATTTAACTTACATGATTTGTTTTATACTAATAGTTACCACACAGTGAAGAACACCTTCCTTTGCAAAAGTTATTAAAAATCCAAATAGTACAGTGTAGTTACACTTAGACTAATTAAAATACAAGAAACTGATTACAAAATCCACTAAAAGAATTAAGTATCTGTTCACATCAAAGAGCAATTACCCTTTAACTAGTGTCATAATGTTCTCCCTGCCATTTCTTATCTACTATAGAATATAATGTGATAACTCATTATTGTGAACAGTACTGGTTTAATCTAATCACCAGATAAAGCACATTAGGCAAATCTAATGCTCCTATAGGTACACAGATCTTTAATTACTGACAGATGACGAATGAAGTTAGGTAGCCTGTAACAGATTCTCACTGCTACAATACAATGAGTATAAATTGCCTGGATACTTTATGGCATTCCCAATAGTTCAATGAAAGTGTGTAATGTGGTTACTGTACAGTACAGTTGTCTTCAAATATCTTGTCTGCACTGATAGACGCTACCACAGAACAATATATACAATATGTACGTACAGTATGTGTGCGCGCATGTATGTGTGTACATGCATGAGAATATCCAAACCCTCTGAATATTATCACTAGTGTGATATAAATTCTTACTTCATAGTTACTCAACTAGTTTATTATTATTATAATCATTACTAAGCGTTAAATCCACAACGTTCATACAGCATTGTTCAACTAGTTTAATATCTTTATTTATGCACCCCACCTATTTTGTGAGTGGTAGTCAAAAGCTCAACTACCCTAAGAAATTAAAGAGAATAGAGTCACAGTAGGGAAGTAGCTTGGAAGAATAGCACTTCCTCAAAGTTGACAAAATTCAAGATGAGCATGGAGTAGCTATGCAGTCTATGGCATACTTTGAAAGAAATCCAAAGTACCTTATCTTGCATGAAAATCCAGGGCAAAAACCACATCTAGTAATAGGCCCCTGCTTACTGCAAAACGAGATAAAGCCTACAATGACAAGACATGAGTGAAATATTGAAGTCACAATATGACAATGTACTTTGTAAGCCATCAATCAGTTTAAAGACTGACAATCCAAATTAATTTTTTCATGAATGAGATTTAAAACTATTCACATCTTCATAAATTTTGACATAATCCTAACCCCACCAGATTTCAAAGAAGCATTGATAGCTTACTCCAAGCTCTCTGCCTCAGGCTCAGGCTCATGAAACTCCATATTCATCAAGAATTACAAGAAACTGCTATCTTTACCATTAAATATTCTAAAGATATGTCTGGACACAGGAATCATCCCACAGTTACTAAAATAAACTTCTGATATAGACCTGCTCCACAAAGGTGGAGGTGAAGTAATCACAATAAACTATAAACCAAAAGTGCAGACATCCCACACTATCAAAATCTTGTGAGAGATGAAGCGAGATTGCTAAACACACAGATTCATAATAAATGGATAAACCAGGGCACCAAGAATTTAGAGACTGTTGCTCCTGCCTTTCGCAATTGCTGGAGCATTTTGACTTGGGCTTCAATACATTGGAAGACCAACAAAATGAAGATGTAGTGTACACGAACTTTGCAAAAGGCTTCCATAAGTGCAACGATGGTGTATTATCATACATAATACATGCAAAAGAAACTAATTGGAATAATTGGCAAATGAATATTTAACTTCCAAACTTTTAAAAAGTAATAGTGAACAGAGCAAAATTAGCAACTGCCAGAGTGAAAAGCTGTTCTCCAAGGCACACTACTCGCCCTAATTCTCCTTCTCATTTATTACATAGACCAAGACATAAATCATAGCACTATATTAGAATTTGTTCAAATGGCAGCCACTGAGGACACAGTAAATCTCCAAGCTGATATAAACAAAATCTTCCAGTGAGCCCCTGCCAACAATACAATGTTCAGCGAGGACAAATCTCAGTTACTCTACCATGGATAAACCATGGAAATAAGACTGAATGGCGTGTAAAATAAAATCTGAACCACTCAATGGAGTGAAAGATCATGGGAGGACTTAGGAGCGATAATGTCAAAAGATCTCTCTTTCAAAGATCACAAGTGTCATTATCACAACTGACAAGAAAATTATAGGCTGAATAACTAGAGCCTTCAAAACCCTTGAATACTGATTATGTAAACAGCAAGCAGCTTGGAGTGTTTTGAGGGTCAATGCCCCCACAGCCAAGTCCCAGACCAGACCTCCTGGTGGATTTTCCAATTAATCAGGCTGTAGGTCCTGGCTGAATAGCACTTCCTTATGAATTAAAATTCTCAGCAGACTTTCAGTCTGATAAAGTGAAACATCAGTGTTATTGGCCTATACAGAATAGTTTAAGAATGTCTGCTGCCACTTTCGTAGAGTGGGCTATATCAATGATCTTTAAACCTTTCACTCCCACCTAGATCTACATTACTGAGGCTACTGTCACTTTAGGAGATCTACATCTTAATCACAGCGCCTTCAAATATGCTGTGAGCAGTAAAATCTGACCAAGACATGAAAGAATGGTTCTGTGCAGTGGATGTACACAGTATAAAAAAAAAATCCTGCACACGGTGCATGATGGAAACAGCTAACCTCTGACCTTATGACTGGTTTAAAATGGCAACTCTGAGGTTTATTCCAGGGTGGTTTCCATAGTTCTATTGCCTGTTTTTGAGTACCAATTGACAGAATGGAAAACACACTAGTGAACTGGAAATGATTTTGGTCAGTTTTAGACCAGAAGTGGCTTGAAATATGCATTAAAGAAGTGATATTTAGCGATTTTCCTGAGGAAGGGTAGGGGCCTAAACCACAATCACCCAATCTTGGCAACAGTATATTATTTTATTAGGGTGTCCCATAGCTCGATTGCTAGCACACTCAGCTCAAACACTGAGGTCCAGGTTCGCATCTATGGTACGGCTGGATAACATTAGGACGTATTTCCGTAAGACACCTGCTGTCCATGTTCACCCATCAGTATAAAATGGGTACCTGGGTGTTAGTCGACTGGTGTGGTAGCATCCTGGGACAAAACTGACCTAATTTGCCCAAAATGCTCAGCATAACAAGCAGCTTTCTATATAGTAGTATGTCATTGATGTCAGCTAGGCTTGTATACCTTGTACATGTACTTGTAGAAATAAAGATATATTATTATATAAATAGGTAAAACTTCAGAGTAATGAGTAATTCAAAATCATGGGCAAGTGTTAGGAGAGGCCTGGGGACGTGATTATTGAACAGAGGAAAGGTTACTTTAGTGACTAGAATGCCTGAAGTGTTTTTGACTTCTTTTAAAAAAAGCAAAATGGTTAAGTATCCATGACTAAGATACAAAATTAAGATAAATAATGTAGACCATCATAGACAGTTTATACAAGCTGTGTACAGTAATGACAACTAGATAGGCTTGTTCATTACCAACAATTTTTGTTCACAGATGCGTAATAACAAAAAAATAAATAATTCTCCTTTATGAGTTACATTAAGCTTAAGAAATAAAGTGGCAACTCTTTCCCAGCACACCAAAAGCTTAATAAAGCCCAGGAAAGTTTAAAATAATTAGTTAATGTGTCAGGTGAAACAGCCGTAGTGTCCTACCCACTAGGAGACTCCAAGACCAGAAAGAAAGGCAAAGAAAGCATAAATTCACGAGAACTGAAGTGGTGTGTAAGAGGGCACACCCCATGTAAACAATGACTTAAGGTTGTATTTCTGGGCAACATACCCTCAATACCCACTCTATAACCACCTTACCCTCACCTCTCATCCATTCTGAAGTCTCATTCCTTAATGAAAATCCAGATAATGTCTTGGCAGTCATAGAAAACTTCGCATTAATTAAAAGATTATGCTTGACAATGCACAACTCGAATCAACAGTTGATTTCTCACGCTGTTTCGACCAATACAAGTCGTGTCACGCGCGCACACATAAAATTACTGTATATTTTCATTTATGATTTGTATATACACATCCACAGTACATAAAACACAAGAGTAAACAGAGAAAATCAGCACTGCACTGTCACTTTCAATCCATTCACTGTGTCATTAACACAAACATTAGTGGCTGCCATATTGGCCGCTTAACTCCCTCGCCTCCGCCACTCAAGTAGATCTAACCACCCACCTACAAAAAACTTGTAATATAACTCTGGTATACTTTTCATTTTACTTTAAATATTTACAGATATTTAGAATAAGACCATTATTAAAGCTTGTATTGATGCCGTCGAGATAATAACACAGATTTCACGTTTCTCAACTGGAAAGTTTTATCAGTTTTAAATAAGTTGAAAAGGAGAAATAATAGTACTAATTATATGAAAAGTATCATTATATGATATGTGAGCAGTGTTTGTATTTCCTTTAAGTGTTTCGAGGAGGACAATGTTCCCATTTTTTCATATATATGAAAATCGCGAAATTTTCCTTCAACTAAACTCATCGCTGACATCACAGTTAACAATGCGAGTTGCTTACTTTTATAATGCATCTCAGAGATGAATCTAATTCATTATCAACCCGTGTAATGCTCAATCTATAGTACACCATCTACTTTCAGATTTGTTTTAGCTAAAATCCAATTAATGAAATAACTAGACTAAGTTACGTTACGCTATGATGAATCACATGACATTCACCACGAGCACATCTTCATTTCCGGATTTTGACGTAATACTAAAGAATTAGCCAGAGTGCCAAGTAATGTGATGAAGTATATGGATCATTTTATACAAAAGCAAGTAATGTACATCGACAAATGATATATAATCAGTTACAAAGGGTGAGGCCAGCTTGCAAGACTATGATTGCAACACAATTTGCATGAGCCGTGAAGTGCGTCAGAGCATGTTTTACAATTGTTCTTACTTCAGTCAACAAATATTTCTCACCAGATTGATTCAGTCACCACACCAAAACGTAATAAAAGAAAAGCTAATGTCAAGAAACTAACTGTTGCAGGTTGTTGCATGATATCTGAGACAATATCAGTGTACCTGGAGGCTACTCTCACATGAATCATTCTCTACTTGCATCTACCTCTCATACATTGAATTATATCTATAGGCCTTCTTTCACAGACTTTTGCTTCCGCTGTGTAGTCCTCATTAACTAAAAGAAATTTCATTACTGTTTTCCGCGGATAAAGCAAATGAAAAAACTAACGGGACCAGTTAACGGTGCTATAGAAACTCAAGTGCCTTCATAGGCGAGTGGTATAAGCAACTTCTTGTTTATACAAATTAAAGCCTCCCATTGATTCTGACGTTATATACATCAATACTCATTATGCTGCCTTTGGTATAATACCTCTACATAAAGAGGCTCTTCATATTAGCTGAAATAATTTATTCAGCAAGCTGGTGATTCTGGCATCTTCCAGGAGTATTAGATATCATATAGGATACGATAGGATACAGCAGAAATGTTTATCATAAATAAATTTATGAATATGTACGGATATTTGCATATGTGTACGATAGTAATGTATACACAAACATGTACACTTATGTAAACTGCATGTACACCACGGCACTAGTAAGAACATAGATGGTGATATTTTATTAATCTATCTACACTCTGCACATTATAAATGTGAAACAATGTTTTAGATTTTCGGTAGAGGGTCCCGACAGTGTGACTAGACGTGCTGGGGCCACACTTGTTATGAGCAGGCACATGTGTTGGCACCACCAGCATTACGAGGAAGGAAACGTGTTTAGGTCACATGCATTATTAGGAGGAAAACTTTTAGTGCCATCTTCATTATTAGGAGAGAAACATGTTGAGGTCAGCAGCGGTGTAAGAAGGGAAATTTAGTGGAGACAGCAGCAGCGTAAAAAGGAAAACTTAATGGGGTCAGCAGCAGTGTAAGAAGGGAAACTTAGTGGGGTCATCAGCACTAAGAAGGGAAACTTAATGAGGGTCAGCAGCGGTGTAAGTTTTAGTTTAATATCTTTATTATGCACGCCATACCCATTCTGTGGGCGGTAGTCAAAAGATTACAGAGGTACATAATGGGTCCAGGGACTGGGCCTCAGTTTTGATAGCTGAGCAAGTTACAAAGGTAATGAACTCAGGTAGATCTGGTCACAATCATGACAAGTTACAAAGGTATATACAAATTACAGAGGTACATAATGAGTCCAGAGACTGGGCCTCAAATTTTTGATAGCTGAACAAGGTACAAAGGTAATGAGCTCACAAGTTTCAAAGGTAATGAATCATGTAAGTAAATTTACTTACGTTTATAGATGGTTGCAATCATGAACAAATTATAAAGTAATGAGCAATTCACTAGTCTACACCCGGTCACAACTGCAATGAGTTATTGGTGCAAATATTAATTGTTGGGTAGCAGCGGTGTAAGAGGGATACTGCGGTGTAAGGAGGGACACTTAGTGGAGTCAGCAGCAGTGTAAAAGAAACGTGATGGGACCACCAGTAGTGTAAGAAGAGAAACATGGTAGGGAAACAAGGTTTGTAAGAAGAGAAACGTGGTGGGGTAACCAGCAGTGTAAGAAGAGAACCTGGAGAGAGTGTCGGGGGTCAACGTCCCCGCGGCTCGGTCTGAGACCAGGCCTCGTGGTGGATCAGGGTCTGATCAACCAAGCTGTTACTGCTGGCCGCACGCAAACTGACGTACGAACCACAGCCCGGTTGGTCAGGTACTGACTTTAGGTGACTCAAGTACCTTCTTGAAGACAGCCAGGGGTCTACTGGTAACCCCCCTTATGTATGCTGGGAGGCAGTTGAACAGTCTTGGGCCCCGGCCATTTATTGTGTTGTCTCTCAGTGTACTCGTGGCGCCCCTGCTTTTCAATGGGAATATGTTGCATCTCCTGCCGAGTCTTTTGCTTTCATAGGGAGTGTTTTTCGTGTACAAGTTTGGTACTAATCTCTCTAGGATTTTCCAATTGTATATTATCATGTATCTCTCTCGCCTGCGCTCCAGGAAATACAGATCAAGGGCCTTGAACCTTTCCCAGTACTACTTAGGTGATTTATCGTACTTTGATACATAAATAGACCTTATTGTTGAGAAAGGAAAATCACAATTCCACTGGATATTTCACAAGGTAAACCCTTCATTCTTAACATATTGTCTTGGATTGAAGAAAGTTGATCTTATTACTAGACTCGACATTCTTCTGCTTCATGGAAAATGCCAGACCTGTTGGACACGGGGCCAAATCACGAACAGATACTGTAGATTCACGTCCATCTGGATACCTAATGTTGGCATACACAGGGTTCATATCGACACATTCAACCTGGTCTACTTGAGGTTCATTCTTGTTAGATCGAACAAAGCAGTTAAGCAGCACTGGACCATAATGGTAGCACAAGATCAGTCAACAAACAGCTGGCGTTTAATAACATACCTGGAGTTTACCTGGAGAGAGTTCCAGGAGTCAACGCCCCTGCGGCCCGGTCTGTGACCAGGCCTCATGTTGGATCAGAGCCTGATCAACCAGGCTGTTACTGCTGGCCGCACGCAGTCCAATGTACGAACCACAGCCTGGCTGGTCAGGCACCGACTTTAGGTGCCTGTCCAGTGCCTGCTTGAAGACAGCCAGGGGTCTATTGGTAATCCCCCTTATGTATGCTGGGAGGCAGTTGAACAGTCTTGGGCCCCTGACACTTATTGTGTTGTCTCTCAACGTGCTAGTGGCACCCCTGCTTTTCATTGGGGGATGTTACATCGTCTGCCGAGTCTTTTGCTTTCGTAGGGAGTGACACTCGTGTGCAAGTTTGGTACTAATCCTCTAGGATTTTCCAAGTGTATATAATAATGTATCTCTCCCGCCTGCGTTCCAGGAGTACAGGTTTAGGAACTTCAAGCGTTCCAGTAATTGAGGTGGTTTATTGCAGTTATGCGTGCGGTGAAGGTTCTCTGCACATTTTCTAGTTCAGCAATTTCACCTGCCTTGAAAGGTGCAGTTAGTGTGCAGCAATATTCCAGTCTAGATAGAACAAGCGACCTGAAAAGTGTCAACATGGGCTTGACATCCCTGGTTTTGAAGGTTCTCATTATCTATCCTGTCATTTTCTGGCAGATGCGATTGCTACAGTGTTATGGTCCTTGAAGGTGAGATCCTCTGTCATGATCACTCCCAGGTCTTTGACGTTAGTTTTTCGCTCTATTGTGTGGTTGGAATTTGTTTTATACTCCGATGAGATTTTAATTTCCTCACGTTTTCCATATTGGAGTAATTGAAACTTTTCATCATTGAACTTCATATTGTTTTCTGCAGCCCATTTAAAGATTTGGTTTATGTCTGCTTGGAGTCTTGCAGTGCCTTCAATGGTGGACACTGTCATGCTGATTCGGGTGTCATCTGCAAAGGAAGACACGGCACTGTGGTTTATATCCCTGTCTATGTCCGATATGAGGATGAGGAACAGGATGGGAGCGAGTACTGTGCCTTGTGGAACAGAGCTTTTCACCGTAGCCGCCCCAGACTTTACTCTGTTGACTACTACTCTTTGTATTCCCTTTCACAGCGGCATTCAGTCTCAACTTATAATTCCTTAACAAATCCATTGAACATTCCTTTCACTTCGATGCCACAATGACTGATGCTAAAAATCGTTCACTTTCTGATTCATTGTGTGTGTGTGTGTGTGTCCCTATTAATATTTGCATTAATAACTCTTAACAGTTGTGACCGGGTGTGGACGTGTGAATCGCTTATTGCTTTGTAATTTATTCATGATTGTAACCATGTATTGACTTGTAGATGATTCATTACCTTTGTAACTTTGTCATGATTGTGACCAGATCTGCCTGGAGTTAATTACCTTTGTAACTTGTTCAGCTATCAAAACTTTGGGGCCCAGTCCCTGGACCCATTATGTACCTCTAATCTTTTGACTACCGCCCACAGGATGGGTATGGGATGCATAATAAAGATATTAAACTAAACTAATTAATCTTAAGTTAATTTTAAGTTTGCCCGAAATGCTCTGCATACAAGGGGCTTTTTGCATGTACACTCAACTACAATATCCCTTTGTACAACTATGTATCATGTCAAAATAAAAATTATTATTATTATTATTATTATTATAAACTCTTGCGCTTGCGCCTGCGTTCCAAGGAGTACAGATCAAGGGACGTCAACCATTTCCAGTAATTTAGGTACTTTATTGTACTTATACGTGCAAGTTCTCTGATATTCTCCAGGTCAGCATTATTATAATGAGGGAGCGCTAAACCCGTAGGGTTATACAGCGCATGTGGGGGGATGGAAGGTATTCAGGCTCAATTCAGGGAACCGGAGCACTGATTCAATTCCCTAGATCAAGAGCCCCTCACCAGCGTCAAGGAACCTTCCCTGAGGGGTCCAAGTCCGCAATTTCGCCTGCCTTGAAAGGGGCTGTTAGTGTACCAGGCACCAGGCAGCAACAAGGCTGCTCCTATATTTTGCCATTCCCTGGGCCGTTGAGACTCCAGCAATGGCCTATTTGCAGGAACTGTTGCAACAATATACAAGGAACTTACAGTGACAAGAAAACTGACGGTGACTACAGCGAAATGGACCAAATATGACCAAAAGAGGAGACCGGCATTCAAATACCAGACCCGCTACCAGACGTACAATCCTGACAAGCAACGTTTTCCACTACACTGAAGTGACTTACTCCCATATCAACTGCACAGTGTTAATGGGAAGTCAACATAAGGAAAAACCTAATCAACAAAATACAAGGAAACTGACAGGTCTGTAATGTAGTGTAGTGTCGATTTTTTTCCCTCAGTGCCAAGTGAGGGAACGAAGTGATCATTTAAACATGGCTGACTGACATTCAATCACCAGCTACTGCTAGATGTACAACTACGAAGCGACATTCTAATTATACTGACAGTACCTGACCATCATATCAACTGCAGCAGTGTTAATGGGAGGGAAACACAGGAGAAACCGATAAATCTACAAAAACTCCAGGAAACTGTCAGGCTATACCAGCGGTTCTCTCCCTCAGTGCTAAATGAGGGAAAGAAGTGAATAGTTAACCAACCAAGGATTTTTTTAATAACTGACTTCCATATTAATGACCAGTGTACATTAGGAGGGAAACATAGGAGAAAACGCCAAATCTAACGACAAAACTCCAAGGAATCTGTCAGGGGCAGTGGCCGTTTTTTTCCCTCACTGCTTTTAAAAATGGCTGACACATCAACTCTACGAGGAATAACAACAACGACGAGCCCCGCTAAGTGGGATTGATGGGGCTGTGTACGGACATCGCCTTTGAAAAAACTTCTTTTTACCCTGCCAGGATGGAAATGAGTTAGAAGTGTAATAGGGGAAGCCGGACTATGAAGTGAGGAGTAAAGAGGGTTTACGAAGTAAGGGGGCAAGTGAGGGGTGTTGTGATAAAAACACAGGCCTCATTTCTAGGCTTTATTGAACACAAAATCCATGGTACATGTCTGCAACAGAAGAAAATACATCTAATGACTGCTGCTGCAGGACAGGTGATGTAAGGTGCATATGTCCTCAGAAAAGCTATAGCTACTGGCGACATATTTAAGCTTACCATGTAATCTGCATCACGAATGTATTTGTGTAAGAGCGAGACCACACGCCATGCTGGGCCATCGCCGTACTGTTTGTTGTTATTGTTAGGGGCCCCCTGAGGTGGTGCCGTATTGTGTCCTGCAGCGGCTCTCCACAAGAGCGGTATCACTACAATCTCCCCCTTCTAAAATATCAGATACAGTAATCCTCCAAACGGTTAGGTGGGTGACGTGTACGTCCAGACCTTCGTAGCCCTTGAGCCTCTTCACCGGGTTCGGTATTTTCTAGCGGGGTTTGACTATCTACTGGAGCGGCATCCTCTATTTCAATAGGGGTAGCCTGAAAAGGCTTCCTGGAGAAACCGAAGCATCTTTCGCAACATCTATTGGTGTATCTTGAGATTCCGCACTAACATTGGTTTCAACTGGGGCTAAGTGTCTTGTAGATACAGTAGTATCTTCACCATTTTGGTAGCGAATGTGGGCATAATGCGGATTAGCTTGTAGGAGCTCTACCTCTTCCACTAAAGGATCCGTCTTGTTCATCCTACGGTGACTCTTCAGGAGAATGGGTCCAGGGTGACATAACCAGGTGGGCATGGAGGCTCCCGTAGAGGAACGACGTGAATAGTTGAAGAGTCTCTCATGAGGGGTAGCATTAGTAGCTGTGCACAGCAATGATCTAATAGAGTGAAGGGCATCAGGTAAGACAGTCTGCCAGTGTTGAACCGGTAGATTGCGAGATTTCAGTGTCATTGTAACTGACTTCCATATAGTACCATTGAACCGCTCCACTTGACCATTGCCTTGAGGGTTGTAGCTTGTTGTTCTGCTGCAAGCAATCCCTTTGTTAGCCAAAAACTCATGAAGTTCATTACTCATGAACGAGGATCCCCTGTCTGAATGGATATAGGCCGGCATACCAAAAATAGCGAATAACTGGGAAAGACAACTGATGACAGTTGAAGCAGTCATATTTGCACAGGGGAACACAAAAGGAAACCTAGAATATTCATCTACTATGTTAAGGAAATACCTATTCTGGTTTATGCTTGGTAGAGGTCCTTTGAAATCTATATTCAGTCTCTCGAAAGGCTGGGTGGCTTTTATGAGATGAGTTTTCTCTGGCTGGTGAAAGTTTGGCTTGCACTCTGCACATACTCTGCATGATCTGATCACTTGTCGCACCTCTTCCACTGAGTAGGGCATATTCTTAGATTTAACAAAATGATACAGGCGTGTAACTCCTGGGTGACACAAGGCCTTGTGGAGCTCTGAGAGTGATTGCAAATCATGACATGCTGCTCCACAGTGGGACCTAGAGAATGCATCAGGTGAAACGTTTTCTTCACCCGGTCGATACAGAATATCAAAGTTATAACACGATAGTTCCATCCTCCAGCGTAATATCTTGTCATTCTTGATCTTACTTTTGTGCTTCTTGTCAAACATATACATCACGGACCGTTGGTCAGTCCTTACAGTGAAATGTCTGCCTGTTAAATAATGCCTCCAGTGGCGAACTGCTTCTATGATGGCCTGGGCTTCCTTTTCTACAGCAGCATAGCACTTCTCTGATCCTTGAAAAGTTCTTGAAAAGAAAGCAACGGGACGTCCTGCCTGAGATAGGACTGCAGCAATGGCAACTTCAGATGCATCCGTTTCCACCTCGAATGGTAGGGACTCATCAATGGCCTGAACTACTGAGTTTTCAATATCCTGTTTGAGAGTATAGAAAGCAGTTTCTGCTTCCTTTGTCACAGGAAATATCGTGGTAGCACTCAGTGGGCGAACTTTACTTGAATAGTTGTAGATCCACTGTGAGTAATAAGCAAAAAGACCAAGAGTTCTTTGGAGTGACTTTTTGTCTTGGGGCATTGGAAGTTCCCGTAGAGGTCGAAGTCTTTCAGGGTCTGGGGATATTGCATCTCCTTCCACCACATAACCAAGGATGTTAAGCCTTTTAGTGGAAAAAGTGCACTTTTCTTCATTGTAACTGATATTTTTCTTCTTGGCAGCTTCCAAAAACTTATCAAGGTTTGCATCATGTTCCTCCTGGGTCTTGCCACAAATGGTAACATTATCTAAATATGCATAAGTTCCCATAAGTTGCTCTTCCTGAATGAGTGAATCCATAATTCGTTGGAAACAGGCTACCCCATTGGTAACCCCAAAAGGGACTCTGGTAAACTGATAGAGGCCGTCACTAGCCTGAAACGCTGTGTATGGTTTATCTTCATTCCTTATAGGGACTTGATGATAGGCACTTCGTAGATCAATTGTGCTAAACACATAGTACTGAGCAATTTTGTTCACTGTATCATCAATTCGAGGTAGAGGGTACCCATCAAGAAGTGTAAATTTGTTGATTGTCTCAGAATAGTCGATAGCCAGCCTCCGTTTCCTATAATCATCCTTGACAACAACGACCTGTGCACGCCACGGAGAATTACTTGGTTCTATAATACCCTCCTTCAGCAGCCTCTGAGTTTCTTTCTCAATGAACATCCTATCTTCATAAGAATAGCGGCGTGACTTAGCTGATATAGGATGACAATCCGCAGTAAGATTCGCAAACAGCTTTGGTGGGTCTACCCTTAAAGTGCTAAGACCACAGACAACGAGAGGAGGCAGTTCACCTCCATATGTTAAGGTAACACTACCATGACGCTTCTGAAAGTCCTGACCAAGGATCACATCAGAGCACAGTTGTGGCAGAACAGCTAAATGTACATCTTGATAATCCCTGTCATTAACTCTAAGGTTTACCTTACAAAACCCTAACGTCTGAATAGAGAGAGATGTTGATGCCATGGAAACGGTACCTGATGAGTGATGTACCGTCAAGGAGTGGCGTTTAACTACGTCAAGGTTGATGAAACTCTCTGAGCTGCCACTGTCAATCAGACCATCTACTTCTGTTCCTTTGATGAACACTTTCACAACTGCCTTTGACAGTGAATTTGGAGCAGCCGCAGAAGTCACTGTTGCTAGAGTCGCCTGGTCGGAATGCATAGAAGCACTAGCTCTTGTTGATGTATTAGCACGACATACTTTAGCAAAGTGACCTTTCTTATGGCATTGATGGCACATTGCTTCACGAGCCGGACACTTTGGACGTGGATGTCTTGAAAAACCACAAAGAAACACTTTGTGCCTGCAGCTGCTGTCACTGAAGCAGGTTCCACGGTAACCTCATTAAAAGAGTCTTGGTCGGGAGTTACAGCACTTACCACTCGAGAAGGCTGGGTAGTACTGTACACTTCAGAATTCTTCTGAGCTGAATCTAATGATCTTGCCTGGTCAAGGGTAGTGGCTAAGTCCAGAGTTTTATTCTCCAATAAACGCTGCCTTATTATTGGTGATTGCAGGCCACTGATAAAAGCATCCCTGATGGACTCTTCACAATACTGAGAAGCTGTCACCGCTCGGAAGTTACAGTCCTTACCTAATATTTTCAATGCTTGAAAGTATTCCTCTAAGGATTCACCAATCTGCTGGCGGCGAGTTGCAAGACGATATCGTGCAAAGATTTCATTTGTGGGCTTAATATACTGAGACTTGAGGGCATTGATAGCATCTTCATAGGTATTACACTCAGAAATAACCTCATAGATTTTAGGTGACACAAAGTTGATGAGCAGGCTTAGTTTATCTAGATCTTCCTGAGGAAAGGCTCTCAAGAAGTTTTCGAAAGTCTTAAACCAGTGCTTCCATTCCTGAGCAGCCGTTGATACACTGGGGTCAGAGTCTAGCCTCTCAGGTTTCAGTAAACGCTCCATTTTGCTGTGTAGTCTAGCTCAGAATCGCCGCCAGGTAGCCCAGGATATTTGTGTTCAATAAATTGTTGTGATAAAAACACAGGCCTCATTTCTAGGCTTTATTGAACACAAAATCCATGGTACATGTCTGCAACAGAAGAAAATACATCTAATGACTGCTGCTGCAGGACAGGTGATGTAAGGTGCATATGTCCTCAGAAAAGCTATAGCTACTGGCGACATATTTAAGCTTACCATGTAATCTGCATCACGAATGTATTTGTGTAAGAGCGAGACCACACGCCATGCTGGGCCATCGCCGTACTGTTTGTTGTTATTGTTAGGGGCCCCCTGAGGTGGTGCCGTATTGTGTCCTGCAGCGGCTCTCCACAAGAGCGGTATCACTACAAGGGGTAATCCGGGTATGTGATAACAGAAAATTTACTAGTAACCAGTGGTGATTTCTAGAGTAGCTGCTAGGCATTGCTAGGTGTCTAGTATTAGGATACAGTGGCTAACATTTTCAATAAAAAGTAAAGAAAATAAAACAAATTTTTTGTTGTGAAATGATAAAGAGTGAAGAGTAACTATGGCTGGCATCAGAGGGGTTCAGGCTGCCATAATGATATTTATCATTATTGTACATTTCTCGAAAGAAGGAAATCAGTCATGGGGACTGGATGATAGCTCCCTGGAAAGTGAAAGCCCAACAGTGGCCATCATACCAGAAACGTAATTTAGTTTGATATCTTTATTATGCACCCCATACCCATCCTGTGGGCGGTAGTCAAAAGATTACAGAGGTACATAATGGGTCCAGGGACTGGACCTCAAAGTTTGATAGCTGAGCAAGTTACAAAGGTAATGAACTCAGATGGTCACAATCATGACAAGTTACAAAGGTATTTGCAGATTACAGAGGTATATATAGGGTCCAGAGACTGGGCCCCATAGTTTTGATAGCTGAACAAGGTACAATGGTAATTAATTCACTAGTTACAAGGTAATGAATCATGTAAGTAAATTTACTTACGTCTGTACATGGTTGCACTCATGAACAAATTATAAAGCAATGAGCAATCTATTAGTCTACACCCAGCCACAACTGTAATGAGTTATTGGTGCAAATTTTAATTGTTGGGTCACACACACACATATACATATACACATACATATATACACATACACACCATACATGTATATACATACACACATACACACATTACATACACACACACACACACGTGTCAATGCTTTATTTACAGGGAGCAAAGTCAGGGTATTTTTCCAGAATGGTCTGTAATATACCACTGTGGATAAAATACTTTGACATATCTTGAACATTTCTGAATGAGTAGTCTCTGAATTCATTAATTTTATCGCACTCCAGTACATAATGACGCAGGGTGTGACAATAATCCAACTGGCAAAGTTTACATCTTGTTTGGTCTACATCTGGTGGTGGTGATTTAACCTGCCAAAGATACTTGTAACCCAGCCGGAGGCGAGGCGGTAGTGACATCCAGAGTCTGCTTATTTTGTTGGATGCACCATAGACATGTGGCTCCTCCTGCATGATAGAATGATGATAGGTGGACTGACTGGTGTCAAACTCCCTGAGTCTTAAGTCAATAAAATTCAGTTGAAGTTCTTTTCGTATTATTGTTCTCAAACTGCTAACTGACAAGCCAAGATTGTAATCTATCCCCTCTTTGAAAGCATAAAACTTAGCCAATTTATCAGTTCTGTCATGCATCTGAAGACCAATGTGAGATGGAATCCACAGCATGTGCACTCTGACTCTACTATCCAGAATCCTACCATACCTGTGCCTGGCTTCTGACACGAGCATGCTACAAGTTATACTTGATGAGTTGAGAGCATTTATGGATGACAGAGAATCAGTTACAATTAGAGAGTTAACCTTAGATACATGGACGCATTTGAGTGCAAGGAGTATGGCAAACAGTTCTATCTGAAGGGTAGAGGCCCAGTTATTGATGCGTGCTCCAATTTCTTTAAGAGAGCCATCACTCTGTATGACAACAGCAGCACTACCAGCTGCACCAGTGGATTGGTGAACAGAACCATCAACGTAAATAATTTGTGAGAGAGTGTGCTGTTTGGCTAAATTATCAATACAGTTTAAGGCATCATGTTTGGCTTCAAGGCGAAGCTTTGGTTGTGATTTAAGAAGTAGTTTGGGGGGAAATGGAGGGATGGTAGTTTGGAATGGGGTAATATTCCATGGAGCGGAGAAGTGCCGCTGTTGCCTTACTTGCCACAGATCATGTATCTGATTCATGCGGAGGTCGGTTCCAGTTTTTTCGATCCATCTGGAGGGATGTTCACCAGTGCAGAGGAAAGTTTGGAGGGCTTCTGTGCATGGGTTTGAATGGGCTTGCCTGAGCATATTAACCCCAATTAGGATATTTCTTTCAGTAATACGATCTCTGATGCTTGGAATATCAAGTTCTTTCTGCATATTTAAAATTTTGGCAGTACGAGGGCATCCTAAAATGATCCTCATTGCTTCGTTCTGCAGTTTTTCCAACCCTCCAAGCTTCCAGTCAGACACAAGAGCAAGTAGTGGGGCAGCATAATCAACTAATGATCTAATATAAGCAAGATACATCATTTTCACAATTTTAACATTAGCACCATACCTGGGGTGAAACCCTGCCACAACTCTAAGTGCTCTCAGCCTTTCTTTGTATTGACGACAAAGTCTCGTTACAACAGGTCCAAGTAGTGGGACCTCAAAGTTTACATATTCTAAAAGAGACCCATCATGCAACTGGATCTGGCGAACTGTGCCTCTCTGTCGAGGAGGACGCCTATTGAGTATCTTTGTTTTATCAGTAGAGATTATCAACCCCAGGTCCTGACACGAGGCTAGTACATGGTTAAGGATATTTTGGGTGTTGGAGAATCCGGTGGTGTGAATCATTATATCATCAGCAAAACTGATCATATAATGATGGGGCTGGCTAGGCATAGCATTAAGTAAGGCATTAATTAGAATATTGAATAGAGTGGGACTGAGCACACCTCCCTGTGGGGTTCCTAATTCAAAGTCTTTAGTTATACTTCTATGCCCCTAGAACAACACAGAAGACTTTCTGTTGGACAGGTAGCCTTTAATCCAGCGGAGAAGCCATCCTCCAACATCCATTCTGGCAAGTTCACTAATGATTACATGTCTGTTGGCAACATCAAAAGCAGATTTAAGGTCAAG
This sequence comes from Cherax destructor, assembly GCA_009830355.1. NCBI lineage: Eukaryota > Metazoa > Arthropoda > Malacostraca > Decapoda > Parastacidae > Cherax > Cherax destructor. The sequence continues at coordinate 4,586 of WNWK01005250.1, read as the reverse complement.
GAAGGTAGTGTATGAGCTGTCAGTGTGCAGAGTGAGAAAGGTGGCTATGCAATGGTGCACACTCCTTCCATGCATGAAACCATGCAACCGGGGGACAAAAAATGTTTGATTCTGTACATGAGACGATTAAGAATCATCCTCTCAAATGTTTTACATAAGCAGCTAGTAAGAGATATTGGGCGAAATGAATTTTGTTGATTGGGCTTAGGAATGGGAATGATGAGGCTGTTGGTCCAAGATTTAGGGAGCTCCCCAGTTACATAGCTCATGTTGTATAATTCGAGTAAAGGATTGCCTGGTACTCGACACAGCAATCTTAGTATATTGTAGGTAATACCATCCTCACCAGGTGACGTGGAGTTGCCTTTAGTTAGTGCTGCATCAAGTTCAAAGTCAGTGAAAGGAATGTTACAGTCATCTTCCTTGCTGAGCATAAAACAAACAAGTCTCTCCCTAGCATCATATTTGTCATTTAATTTCGCCTGTGTGGTACTGGGAAGCTTTTCATAGCTTGATGTAACAGCCCAAGCACTGACTAGCTCATTCGCCCTATGTAAGGGATGAGGGTGTGCAATCTGACCGGTTCTGTTACCCTTAATTCTATTTATGTCCCTCCATGCTCTGCTAAGTGGGGTGTGAGCATTGAGACCATTGACAAATTTTTCCCAGTCAGTTTGCCGCAGCTCTGTCATACGCTCTCTGGCAGCGGCAAGGGCAGTTTGAAAGAGTCTCAGCATTCCAGGGGTACGATGTTTTCTATAGGCTAGGCCTATTCTGCGAGCAGTACGTTTCAGTGTTCGAAGTTTAAGATCATTGTAATAAGTATGGTTATTATAGGAGGTATGATTGTTATGGAAGTTGGTTGGGTTAACAGTTCCAGGAGGTTTTTGAGGCGGCTCTAAGTAGTTCTGAATACTGCTCACAAGGTCATTGTTAAAGGTCTCAACAGAGGAACACTCATAGGAATTATACCAGTCAGTCACATGTGCAACAAAGTCCTCATGTTGATCAGGGGAAACATTAAAACGTTTCCGTTTGAATATTCCACCAGGAAGGATAGTATTACCTATATCTAGTGAGGTTAGCCTTGGGAAATGGTCTGATGATATATCTGATACAATGGTAGACTCACAGATGTTAGTTTGATATCTTTATTATGCACCCCATACCCATCCTGTGGGCGGTAGTCAAAAGATTACAGAGGTACATAATGGGTCCAGGGACTGGACCTCAAAGTTTGATAGCTGAGCAAGTTACAAAGGTAATGAACTCAGATGGTCACAATCATGACAAGTTACAAAGGTATTTGCAGATTACAGAGGTATCTCACAGATGGCAGAAGTAATGTTGAAGCCAAGACACAGATCAAGGATGCCTCCATAGATATGTGTGGGTTCAATGTTAGTTTGATATCTTTATTATGCACCCCATACCCATCCTGTGGGCGGTAGTCAAAAGATTACAGAGGTACATAATGGGTCCAGGGACTGGACCTCAAAGTTTGATAGCTGAGCAAGTTACAAAGGTAATGAACTCAGATGGTCACAATCATGACAAGTTACAAAGGTATTTGCAGATTACAGAGGTATATATAGGGTCCAGAGACTGGGCCCCAAAGTTTTGATAGCTGAACAAGGTACAATGGTAATTAATTCACTAGTTACAAGGTAATGAATCATGTAAGTAAATTTACTTACGTCTGTACATGGTGCGTGTGTGTGTATGTATATATGTGTGTGTATGTGTGTGTGTGTATGTGTATATGTAAGTGTGTATGTGTGACCCAACAATAAAATTTGCACCAAGAACTCATTACAGTTGTGACTGGGTGTAGACTAGTGAAGTGTTCATTGCGTTATAATTTGTTCATGATTGTAACCATGTATAAACGTAAGTAAGTAAATTTACTTACATGTTTCATTACCTTTGTAACTTGTGAGTTCATTATCTTTGTAGCTTGTTAGTTCATTACCTTTGTAACTTGCTCAGCTATCATAACTTTGGGGTCCAGTCCCTGGACCCATTATGTACCTCTGTAATCTTTTGACTACCGCCCACAGGATGGGTATGGGGTGCATAATAAAGATATCAAACTAAAACTAAACTGTACATGGTTGCACTCATGAACAAATTATAAAGCAATGAGCAATCTATTAGTCTACACCCAGCCACAACTGTAATGAGTTATTGGTGCAAATTTTAATTGTTGGGTCAAAGGGATGTTAGGAAGTATTTCTTCAGTCATAGAGTTGTCAGGAAGTGGAATAGCTTGGAAAGCGACATAGTGGAGGCAGGAACCATACATAGTTTTAAGACTAGGTTTGATAAAGCTCATGGAGCAGGGAGAGAGAGGACCTAGTAGCAATCAGTGAAGAGACGGGGCCAGGAGCTATGACTCGACCCCTGCAACCACAAATAGGTGAGTACAAATAGGTGAGTACACACGTGTCAATGCTTTATTTACAGGGAGCAAAGTCAGGGTATTTTTCCAGAATGGTCTGTAATATACCACTGTGGATAAAATACTTTGACATATCTTGAACATTTCTGAATGAGTAGTCTCTGAATTCATTAATTTTATCGCACTCCAGTACATAATGACGCAGGGTGTGACAATAATCCAACTGGCAAAGTTTACATCTTGTTTGGTCTACATCTGGTGGTGGTGATTTAACCTGCCAAAGATACTTGTAACCCAGCCGGAGGCGGGCGGTAGTGACATCCAAGAGTCTGCTTATTTTGTTGGATGCACCATAGACATGTGGCTCCTCCTGCATGATAGAATGATGATAGATGGACTGACTGGTGTCAAACTCCCTGAGTCTTAAGTCAATAAAATTCAGTTGAAGTTCTTTTCGTATTATTGTTCTCAAACTGCTAACTGACAAGCCAAGATTGTAATCTATCCCCTCTTTGAAAGCATAAAACTTAGCCAATTTATCAGTTCTATCATGCATCTGAAGACCAATGTGAGATGGAATCCACAGCATGTGCACTCTGACTCTACTATCCAGAATCCTACCATACCTGTGCCTGGCTTCTGACACGAGCATGCTACAAGTTATACTTGATGAGTTGAGAGCATTTATGGATGACAGAGAATCAGTTACAATTAGAGAGTTAACCTTAGATACATGGACGCATTTGAGTGCAAGGAGTATGGCAAACAGTTCTGTCTGAAGGGTAGAGGCCCAGTTATTGATGCGTGCTCCAATTTCTTTAAGAGAGCCATCACTCTGTATGACAACAGCAGCACTACCAGCTGCACCAGTGGATTGGTGAACAGAACCATCAACGTAAATAATTTGTGAGAGAGTGTGCTGTTTGGCTAAATTATCAATACAGTTTAAGGCATCATGTTTGGCTTCAAGGCGAAGCTTTGGTTGTGATTTAAGAAGTAGTTTGGGGGGAAATGGAGGGATGGTAGTTTGGAATGGGGTTGGGTTCAATGTCACCTACAATTTGCACATTATCATGACTGTTTAACAGTGACAGCAGTTGGTTACCATTACGATTACCAAACTGTGAGCTTCCAATGCTTTTGTGTCTTGCATTATAATCTCCAATTATAAGAGTAGGCTCAGACTGAGCACAAGTTGGGAGCTCCAAGTAATTGAACTTATCAGCAGGAGCATACAAATTAAATATGTTGAGAGCAGAGTTCCCAATATAAATCCTAACACCATGGTATTGCAGTCCCTCTGTTTTCTTATGTGTGAGAAGTTGATGGGGAAGTGATTTTTTAATATATAGAACACAAGAGTTAGTAGATTTGAGGTTATATGCAACAAATGATGGCAATTTAGGGGGCTGGGATTTTTCAGGAACTCTGCACTCTTGTAGACACACAATATCAATGGGTTCGGTGGTTACTTTATGATGAAGGTCAGGAAGTCTTTTTTCTAAGTGATGCAATATTCCAGCTAAAAATATTAAGTTTATGCGAGGACTGATCCATTATAGAAGTCCTGGAATCTGGCTTAGTTTCTCAGCATAATGAAAAAATTGTTCATATAAAGAGCAGACCTCATCAATGTCAGCAGTGTTACCCTGGTCCAAGATATGTCAAAGTATTTTATCCACAGTGGTATATTACAGACCATTCTGGAAAAATACCCTGACTTTGCTCCCTGTAAATAAAGCATTGCCACGTGTACTCACCTAATTGTACTCACCTAATTGTGGTTGCAGGGGTCGAGACTCAGCTCCTGGCACCGCCTCTTCGCTGTCCACTACTGGGTCTCTGCTCTCCCTGCTCCATGAGCTTTATCATACCTCGTCTTAAAACTATGTATGGTTCCTGCCTCCACTATATCTTTCTCTAGACTATTCCACTTCCTGACTACTCTGTGGCTGAAGAAATGCTTCCTAACATCCCTTTGACTCATCTGAGTCTTCAGCTTCCAGTTGTGTCCCCTTGTTTCTGTGTTCCCTCTCTGGAACATCCTGTCACTGTCTACCTTGTCGATTCCCCGCAGTATTTTGTATGTCGTTATCATGTCTCCTCTGACCCTTCTTTCCTCCAGTTGTGGAACTAACCTTGTCGCAAACCTTTGCACTTTCTCTAGTTTCTTTACGTGGTTGAT